>CAHIKZ030004384.1:4320000-4522500 GCA_903632075.3 Acanthosepion pharaonis | reverse complement strand
CAATGAATACACACACACACAAAATTGCATCAGTGCAATGTTTAAACAATGATCTAAAAGTGACAGTTGCCATATAATGTTGATTCTTACATCCACAGTGTCTCTGTAAACACTCTATCTTAAATACTGAGCACTTTTTGCCTATAAATTTTAAACATATATGCATATTTACACTATTTACATTATCTGTCTATATTCCTGAGATGAGCTATTATATGGTTTTTACATTATTCAGACTATTGTCCTCATGTTTGTCACCATATTTATTACAATATTTCGGCTGTTCTATGCTCCAGCCTTCTTCAGATGGTTGGAATGTTGAACTGAACACTTTATTTTGCTCACTGTGGTAGACTGTTCTAGTTCCATGTGTGCCATGTTTAATGGATGTCAGTCATGTTATCTCTTGTTAATTACCCTTACCATGTTTTCCACTTCCTTAACCAGGTATTGGATGTCACTGGATCTAACTCAAGGACATCAAACTCTTTATTTAGCCCATGTGTGTAAATTGTTCTAGTTCCACATACCATGCCTTTTCTGGATATCTCATGTTTCAGTTAATTCTCTTAAATATTTAATTCTACAAATATGTCAGACTGACTAAGATTTTTATTGTTTTGGATGTGGTAATAAATTTTATGGTGAGTTTAGATGGACAAGGAATATATATATATATATATATAAATATATATATATATATAGTTTACCCTGATGATCCACATAGGTGAAACCTATGCAGGTTTGTCTGGATCTTTAGGTTTACATATTGAGCACTTCGCTTAGTTATTTTTCTTTACTTGTGCTAGAGGTTTTTTCTTTGGACTCTGAACTTTCATTCTAGACAATTATTTTCACTGGATCTACATGTTTTTAGTTCTTTCTTTTTTCCCCCTTTTTTTTGTCCCTTTTGGTTTGTTCAATTACAAGCTAAAACACCTAAGGTGTTGTCGGATGAGTATAGCTGCTAATATTTATAAGATTATTAGTATTATATATACATATGTATAGAGAGAGAGAGGTGGGGGGTATAGAAAATACTTTTACAAGCTTTAGGGGTGGGTTTCTGACGCCAAAACAATGTAAAATGTTCATATAAACATATCTCTAGAAGACCATCATTGTACCTCAACACAGCAACTCGTAACAAATGTTCAAAATGTCCTCTGCTTACTTTTACACATGCATACATCCATTGGCCCATTGGATTATTGACTGGCAGACCCTTTCAAATACTCCCACATGGTATCAGATGGTTTCATAAACCTCCATGACACGTTGATGAAACATCTATTCAAGATTAATGTCTTCTGCATAAACCAGTTGTTTTAGGTGGCCCTATATAAAAATTCAAAAAGTAGAGGTCAGGGGAATGTGAAAGTCATGAAACCAGTCCTCCCCTACCTATCCATCTTCCATGGTAGATGTGCACATGTTGCAAATGATACGGATACAGGAGCTGCTCTTGAAATACCCTTTAATGTAGGACGATGAGATATACATCATGTTACAGCCACTTGATGTGTGCTGATACCTGGATTGTCGCCGACAGCCTATACAATGTGTTCTTTATGGTCAGGCATATGATCGGATCTCAGTCTTACTCAATCCATAGCTTGTGGTGCCACAGATCCTGTTTCAGCAATGTGACTATAAGCAGCAGCAAAGTTTGGATGACTTGGTTGCCATCAGTGTCATACAGCCGTTCAGCCTCACATCTATTACTATTCATACAGCTGTTTGTAAAAAAAAATCATATCTGTCTGCTCACAATATGAATATCCTGTTAAACAGCTTTTTAAAACTTTTTGAGATTTTCAACTAAATTAATTGTTAACTCAGCATTGAATAATGTTGTAAAATAGTATTGTATTTGTCTCTCTTTGAAGAAAAAAAATTGAGAAATTACAACAGTTTTTTCATAGTTTTTTCTTTATTTATTTTTTAATGTTGAAGTAATTTGCACAAAATGGCAAAATTCAAAGCAACTAAGCATTGAGGTGAGGCCACAAATTGAAATTTTCTTCAAAGAGTTATTTTGCATTCAACATCATCACTTGATGAGGCACCAGAAGTGTTCAAACATAATGGCTATTCTTGTAGTGATGTTATAACATGCTACTGTTATAATTTTGAATATTTGAATAAATATTATTTGCCCTACTCTGTATTGAGCACTCTTTTAAGAATAGTGTTTTTGGTTATCAGAATTTTATTCCATCTGTACCAACCCTGTACTTGTGTGCGTGTGTATGTATATATATATATATATATATATATATATATTTTAAATAAAGACAGACCACTTTAAGGTTCCATGTAATAAATTATTTCACCACAGCCCTTTTTAACATTGAGCTCTCTGGATTTTATCCTCCTTAGGTTTACCCATACAGATTACCTAGTTTTTCATAAACTAAATACATATATATATATATATATATATATATATATATTGTTATACATTATTTATATATACAAAATATTTAAGAAAATGTTCTGTTTAATAAACAATATTAGCAACATTTACGAGACTGAACGTCCCAAAAATTTGTTTACATTAAGATACGCTTCAAGCAGATATGGATGTTCAAGGGAAATCATGAGAAGTTTGTAGTTTAAAAGCAGTAGAATCAACCCTGCTAGCCAGACACTCTTTCATATCTAAACTGATAAACTGCTGGAGGATGCATATTTTCTATGAAACTTGTTAGATGTTCAGGTCGGTAAATGTTGTTAATACTGTTTATTATATACAAAGCATTTACTTAAATAATTTTGCATATATAAATAAAGTATAACAATAAAATATATTGAAATGATTGTCAGACTTAGTCCATTTCATAGTATATATATATATATATATATATATATATATATATATATATATATATATATATATAATTATATATTTAATACACTAATAAAAATAATACATACCAATAAAAAGAAAAAATAAGATAAAAGTAAAATAAAAGCCATATATATTATATATATATATATATATATATATATATATATATATATATATATATAAATGCATAAATATGTAAATAAATATATACGGCAAATAAATGAATAATTAAATAAAAGTAATAATTGTAATGTATGACAATAAAATATATTAAAATGATTGTCAGACTTAGTCCATTTCATAGTGTATATATATATATATATATATATATATATATATATATATATATATATTTAATACACTAATAAAAATAATACATACCAATAAAAAAAAAAAATAAGATAAAAGTAAAATAAAAGCCATATATATATATATATATATATATATATATATATATATATATATATATATGCATAAATATGTAAATAAATATATATGGCAAATAAATGAATAATTAAATAAAAGTAATAAATAATATGACAATAAAATATAGTAAAATGATTGTCAGACAGTCCATTTCGTAATATATATATATATATATATATATATATATATATATATATATATAGACATGAAAAACACTGATACATGGTGATTATTAGTTTCATACTTTAAATGATTATAAGATCATACATTATTACTCATTGAGTGGACTCTCTTTTTGGCTACTTGGGTAGGAGTTGCTTTTGTTTTGGGCTAAGGTTTTTGTCCTGACTGTGGTCAATTTTTATTTATTTTTATTTTTATTTATTACTATCTGCATAAAGAAAATTTGGTGTGGATTGAAAATAAAAGGAACTAATTAAAGGCAAAGGAATGACTTTGAATTAAAAAAGAACATCAGACAAAGGAAATGTTGATCTAAATCTCAAAATGAATTTGACATATTTACAATTAGGAGAAGGAGATCGATCGAATAAAGGTAATCACCAATGCCATTGATTGATTGTGCTCCAATGCAATTTAATTCGGGCATGGTAACTTGAAATTAAAACAAGAAAGTATTGCACTTGGCTGTCTTTTTCAGTGCATTTCATACACATCACTGCAAAATAAAAAGATCTAATTAAGAGTAGAACTAAAGTTTTACTGGGAGTTATTTCTCTCTTCAGCTTTCAAATTGTTTCTTCCAAATTAAAAAGACCTGCTTTTAATTCTCCATTCCTGAAGCCATGGAATTTTAAACATTTCAAATATAATCATGTTCTTTTTCAAGGTCCTTTTTGTAGCCAGTAGATTGATTTCTCACAAGAAATTGTAAAATTGCTATTCACTTTCTTTAAAGGCCTTTTTAGTTAAATAGAATTATAAACATTGTTTTAATTAAAAGCATTTTAACTTTTAAAGAACTTAAAGTGAAGAAGGTTCAAATTTTGATGAGAGCATAACAGTTTCAAAAAAAAAAAACTTAGGGAAATTTAATAAAAATATCTTCGAACTTCAGTTAATATTTTGAATGCAAGAGAACCTATTGGCTGAAATGTAGCAATCAAAAGTCCAAGAGGATAGTTTGAATAAATTATTGAACAACCAGCAGGGAAATTTGGCATTTTCTGTGGCAGGGGAAGAAATTTAATTATGACAAAACAGGAAAAACATGTTTTTTAATTTATATTTTCTTAGACAATATATTGGAACATGAAATTTATTTATACATGAAAAGTAGCTGTAACTGAAAATATAATCTGATGCCTAAAACAAAACAAATGAAGTGTTCCTTCCTGTTGACAGGACTTTTGTATATACAATATGAGTGCTTCTACCATTACCACTTCCTAATATTAATGGTGAAAAAAGGCTTTGAGTAAGTAAAGCCTAAGGTTCTTGTCAAACATCATCCTCCTTTGAACATTGTGGACTGGCACTACAAAATCACAAAGAACTGTACCAAATAAGAGAAACCACATCATTGGATGACTTTAAACAAAAGCAACAACTAAAATGGATATCACATATAACAAAAAGAGAAAATAAAGAAATAATCAAAATTTTGACATTTAACACTACTTCAAATAAAAAGCTAGGAAGGAAACCTCTATCAATACTAGAGAGAGCAATAAAAGCAACTAGACTTGAGAAACCTATTTTCCTGAAAAATGGGTTTAAAAGATTTAATAAACTTTAGCAGATCTGCATTGATTTACTAATGTGAAGTGGTGAAGAAAAGAAAATTGTACATGGAATAGGCTGCACCAAAGTTAGTTTTGCTCAAGACTACAAAAGAAAGCCAAGGCATTAGCCTGAAAACTTGAGTCATATTCTAAAATTGCCTTGCAAGATCAAGACTTTCATATGAATGTCATGAATGGCACCAAACTCAATCAGAAATATTGAAGCAGTCAGCTGTGCACAAATGCTTCCTAAGATTAATGATAAAAAAAAGGCTTTGTGTGAGTAAAGCCTGAATGTCTTGGTAAAGATCATCCTTCTTTGAACATTGTGAACTGGCACTACAGAATTACAAAGAACTGTGCCAAATAATGGAAACCACATCATTTTGCTGCCAACAACAGCAGCAATTAAAATGAACAGCACATGCAACTCAAAGAGAAAATAATGGCATAATCAAGATGTTGACATTCCACACTACTTCAAATAAAAAGTTAGGAAGAAAACTCCTATCAATACTGGAAAGAGTGATAAAAGTTACTGAACTTGAGAAGAGAAAATAATGACATAATGAAAATGTTGACGTTCCACACTACTTCAAATAAAAGGTTAGGAAAGAAACTCCCATCAATACTGGAAAGAATGATAACAGCTACTGGGCTTGAGAAGAGAAAATAATGACATAATCAAGATGTTGACATTCCACACTACTTCAAATAAAAGGTTAGGAAGGAAACTCCCATCAATAATGGAAAGAGTGATAAAAGTTACTGGACTTGAAAAAACCTGTTTCTACTGAAAAATTGTTTTAAGAGAAAGACTGATTGCTCAGTCGATGAATGCCAAATGTTTCTTTATAGGGGAACCACTAATATTACCATTACCAGTGAGTGTCAATAAGAAAAGGTTGTTTGGAGATCCATTTAAAAAAAAAAACAATAGAGAAGTGAATATGAGAAAAGCATGGAGAGGTTGGACTGAGGCTAGCAATCTTGAGAGATTGTCCTTGTACCATTGTTGATGGTTGTAGCAAAGCTAAATCACCATGAGTATTGAAGTCAATTACATTAAAAGAAGAAATCTGTTGGATTTATGGGAATTCTGGGAATGACAACACCTTACTGTTTTTGCCTGCCCAGGATAGTGATCTCAATGTAGAAGCTGCTGCTCAACTCTCCACTAATACAGTAGAGCCTTGCCACAGTATGGTGGGGTTTTCAAACACCATTTAAAATATTATAAATACATCATTTTGTTCTTAATTTTCTTGTTGTATATCATTTTATATCATCTATTTATATCATCTGCGAGGCACAGTGGAGTAATGGATAGCAGCTCGGATTGAGGAATCGGAGAGCCGAGTTCAAATTCCAGTTGAATTCATTACATTCATTTGCATGCTATGTATGAATCCTCTTCTCCCCCTCAGCTATGTGTAAATAGCAAGACAGGTCAGGTTCTATAGCCTTGGATGGCAACTGGTCTACCGCAGAAAGAAATGGCAACCTACTGTGGGAAAAAATCTGCCTCATCAGTCATACTCAATTACTAATACCCTTGGGAAAATTATGAATCCTCTTCTACTCCCCCCAAATATGGGTAAATAGTAAGATAGACTGGGTTCTATTGCCTTGGATGGCAATTGGTTTACCGCAGAAAGAAATGGCAACCTATTGTCGGTAAAAATCTGTCTTGTCATTCATGTATAGAAAGATACATGATTGCCTAAATATGTATCATGCATGACACATAACTGATATCAAATATTCTTTCAGGGTCTTATAATATAAATAAAAATGTAAAATCAATATGGTTTTATGTTGAAAATATAAAATTAAATGCCAATATTAAAAAAATAAATTCCAAAGTTTCAAATTGCAAATTTCAAAATTTCATTTTCTCAATCTATTAAGACAATTTATGGCCAATCTGGCTCCTCCTCATGTATTTTCATATTCCAAGCAATGAATGAGAAGTTCAGGGTGTCTTTTTGAACATATTTCTAAAACAATTATTATTGTCTTTAATTGATAGTCTCTATTCAAGTACATGAAAATACCTTTGGGAAAGGATGAATCCATCTCCACACCTTATGGGTTAAATAGTAGGATTTTATCTGTAAAAATCCCAAACATCTGTTTTGGTTTTAAATAATCCCTAAAGGGTTGATAAGCTATAAAAATAAATACATCCATCAATGTTTGATGGCCATGTACTTGTAATTCACATAGATATTCTGACTAAAATCAGAACCTCCATGTCATTATTTGACATATGTATTCAGAAAGCTATTTGTCTAATCATGAAATTTTGACTTGCTGCTTATTGAATGGTGAGGAAAAACATTACCTTGAGGTGTTAAAACATTCCACAGTAATGGAGAGTTAGCAGTGAAGCAGATTCCATAGCCAAACTTTGGTGGTTCGTTATTTCTGAGAGGTATGATGGGTGTTCCAACTTCTAGTTAAAGATTTTTGGCATGAACATTGAACATTTCAAAAAAGTTTAGGAACTCTGCTAGATTCTGAACAGGCTGTGAAAATGCCACAAAATCAAATTGGAAATGTCCACTCAGTATCATTTCTGGTCAGCATTCAAATATTTTGGTTCCCATTTGGCTGACAGGTTTTGCATACCTAATTGCTCATGAATTATAAACTCACAGCTTTCCATCGATATCTGTAGTTGCTCTGCATTTCCTTTGGCTGAGATTTGTCTAATGGCTGAAATGAACGTAATCAACAATTTCAGGAGTTCACACTTCTGAAGGCCAAGCAAACTCTGCTGCATATTAGGTCTGAAGATCTTCATGCTGGAAGTTGGTATACCACTTCTTTACAAGGGACAGGTACACACTTGCATCATGGAACTATGGATTCCCTTTGGAATTTTCTTCTGCAAGAACAGAAATTTCATGACAGCCCAGAATTCAACACTTGAAAATTCACCCTTTATGATAACTGATATTCAGTCAATGATCAAAAACAGATTAAAAACAAGCATCTTTCAAATAATCATTTATTTTCCCTCCTACTTACATGTGCTAATCATTTTAGTTGTTGTTGGAAGCATTCTGCTGATGTTGTTTTTGTTATCTGGTAACAAAATATATATCTTTGTTTGTGATTCTGCAGCAACTGTCTATAAGATCTGATGAAGGATTGCCTTCTTTAATGCCTACAGAGTCATTTCACTTATGTCCATTTTAATCATTTCTCTGAGCAAACATTTGTTAACAGAATATAGTTTAGGCAGAGGAGAGATTACATCTTACAAGGCTATTTAAGAACATGACTCAAGTTTTCAGGTTAATGTTTTGGTTTTGTAGAAATTGGCAATGTTGAGTGAAACTACCTCTAGACTTGATCTGATGAGGCTATTTAAGAACATGACTTTAGTTTTCAGGGAGTTTTGGTTTTGTAGTAATTGGCAATGTTGAGTGAAACTACCTCTAGACTTGATCTGATGAGGCTATTTAAGAACATGACTCAAGTTTTCAGGGTAATGTTTTGGTTTTGTAGTAATTGGCAATGTTGAGTGAAACTACCTCTAGACTTGATCTGATGAGGCTATTTAAGAACATGACTCAAGTTTTCAGGTTAATGTTTTGGTTTTGTAGTAATTGGCAATGTTGAGTGAAACTTCCTCTAGACTTGATCTGATGAGGCTATTTAAGAACATGACTCAAGTTTTTGTTTTTAGTAGTAATTGGCAATGTTGAGTAAAACTATTTCTAGACTTGATCTGATGAGACTATTTAAGAACATGACTCAAGTTTTCAGGTTAATTTTTTGTTTTTTAGTAACTTGAGGTGTTGGGCAAAACTAATTAATGTACAGCCTTTTTTATGTTCAGTTTCCTTATAGTTTGTAGTAAATTTCTAATAAATGATCGATACACCCAGACATTTCAAGTATTTAGTTCTTATTAAATTTGCATCATGAATTTTTATGATAGATTCAGAGTTGGTGTCGTCATTGCTTTTTTTCCAATTTCAAACCAGAGTTTCTGCTATGTAAAGTTTTATTATAAGATCCACATCTTTGAATACTTGTAAATAATGCTGCTTTTTTTTGCTTAAAATTTATTAATGTTTTAATTCAATTAAGTTATTTAGTTTAGTAGTGGGACTTGGTCAGACAAACACATTGTGCAGAAAACTTATAGTGAGCATGTCGTGTTTATTTTTGTATCTAAACTTTACCTGTCTGCCTGTTTCTCTTTCTCTCTCACTCTCTATCTATATCTATCACTCTTTATCTCTCTCAGACTCACTCACTCTCTATGTATCTATCTCTCTCTCCATATATATGTATATATATATATATGTATATATACACACACACACACACACACACACAGATAGATGGACAATGTGGTATAGACACACTGGGCTAAACAGTGGCTCTCTCTACCCTGAATGAAGCAGGTTCAAAGAGCACAATTTTTTCTTTACTAAGATTTTTCAAAATTTCAGGCTGGTGGGTGACAATAAATAAATATACAGTTTATGTATAAACAGAGCACCAGCTTAAATATGAGTATCCAATAATGATAATGTTTAAAGTGATACAAATCTGTCATATTAATAAAAATCCAATCTAATAAATTGTGTGTTTGTGTATATATACATATATAAGGCCATATACACACACACACACACACATATAGACACACACACACACATATATATATATATACACACACATATATATGTATACACACACATATATACACACACACACATATATATACACACACACACACACATATATATATATATACACACACACACATATATATATATACACACACACATATATATATATATATATATATATATATATACGCACATGCATATATAATACCAAATCTGTGAGTGGTAGGGATTATTCCAATTTTTTTTTTTTAAGCTTTTCACCCCAAGCAAGGCAGGAAGCCACTAGGACGCAAAGGGTTACAGAAGATTTGGAGCAAGATCAGATAGGAGTGATAGAGGAAAGGATGAGGAGAAGGATAGTGGACAGATCAAGGCAACTGGAGATGTCAATTGACATTACATTTGAATAGCTGAAATCAGGTCTTTTTAATATAAAATATTAAAAAGTTAACTCCATGATGAGAGCTCAATGTATAAATTTATATACAGAGCAATATTTATTTCAACAGACATATATAATTTCTTTGAAGCTCATTCCATCTAGAGCACATCAGATTGAATGACAGTTCCCTCTGCCAGGAGGGACACAGGTTCAGGTCAGGTCAGCAAGTGCATACTTTTCTTTAACAAGATTTCTTGAATATTTAAGCTAGTAGATGAAAATAAATAAACCGAGTGTCTACTCAATTTAGAGTATCCACTAAAAAATGTTTGTGGTGATAAATTCTGTCAGTATTAATAAACAAAAAATTCATGACTTTCTTTAGAAAATGTATGTGTATATATATATATATATAATGGACTCTTCTGTACATTTTGACTTATGAGCATCTAACAATCCCATTCAGTTTTTATGTTTATATTTTATGTAAAACTTCAGCCCTGCTAGGCACCTGCATACACACATATTGTGCAACACTGAGGATCTCAATTCATAACAAGAGGAATATTTGCTGATGTTTTTCATCATTGTCTTTTGTGTCTTCATCAATATGGCTGAACTCAAAATTTCTGATATCACTCTGACGCAAATATCTCCAGCAATTTCTATCCAGGGCAACGCATTCGAAGTCAGAATGAAGCACATTGACAGTTGGGAGGTTACTCTTTAGCTTCTTTTTAACTGAGCCATGGCCATTCAGCACTCCTTTGTCCACTGTCAAGCTGGCAATACATGAGGTCCTTAGGTATTTTGTCCTCACTCATCCTGACCAGTCCACTGAGGTTGTGACTGCATCAGAAAAGTCAAATCTACTAATGTGATCATGTGGAGACAAATTGGTGGAAGACATCCAGCTGATTGATATGGGACCTCTCTCTCTCACTCTCTCTCTCTCTCTCTCTCTCTATATATATATATATATATATATATATATATATATATATATATATATATTTTAGAGAGAGAGAAAAAGAGAGAGATGTGTTTATTCTTTTTAGAATGTTTTCCAAAACCTTTTATATATATATATATATATATATATATATATATATATATATATATATATATATAAAGTATATAATTGGTATACACGGTATTATATATATATATATATATATAAAAGTATATAATTGGTATACACGGAATGAATTCCAATAACCAACAATTACTATTCTTAAATTACTATTCTTGTAACAATGCTCCCCCTAGTGTAGGATCGTTAATTAATCTGAAACTTTTAAAACCATTTATTTTATTTTCAACACCATCACTTGATAAGACACAGAGTGTGTTGAAACAAAATGGCTATTTTTGTAGTGATTTTATAACATACTTATGTTATAAATTTTTTTATAAAAATAATTATATATATATATATATATATATATATTGCAGTGCCTTATTAGTCGGCTTTAACAAAACTTGTGTGTGTGTGTATATATATATATATATATATATATGCAGTGCCTTATTAGTCATCTTTAACGAAAACTTGTGTATATATATATATATATATATATATATATATATATATATATATGCATACACACACACACAAGTTTCATTAAAGACCACTAACAAAGCACTGCAATTAAGCTTTCTTATTTAATTTTTCTTGTGTTCATACACATGTTTTCTTTTCTGGACACAAAGTGTGTAAAAATTGCCCCAAACTGTTCATCCACTCATCCCCTTTTCTTGAAAGAACTCAATAATGTGAAACAGATGCTAGTTAACAATGGTTTTCCTAACTACTTCATCGACCACCAGATTAGACTATTTCTTTCTCAAGTAATTAATATCAACATTGAGCATACAGATAAAAGCAATAACAGTAACATCTTCTATAAAATCAAAATACATGTTAACTATAAGCATGATGAATTTTCTATTTGAAATACACAACCTCAGTCGACCTGAACAAGAAAGTTAAATTATCTATTAAGAAAAATTTAAAACAGCTAATTTTATCCAAAATAAGAACACATCTTCAAAATGAAAACTATGAAGAACCAACATTATTTACAAGTTCAAATGCCCCTTAAGGAACTATGTTCCTGATCAAACCACATAAATAATTACATTGGTCATGCTATTACATGACTATCCAGATAACTTATGTTACAGGTACCTGACCATAGCTCCATTAGGACTCCTTTAAACACACATGAAAACCTACCAGACTCCATCTGAAACATACCAGTAGAAAATACAAGCATAATAACCTTATCCATATGTAAAATGTTTTAAAATATTCGAAGCCCTACTAAAAAAAAAAGAAAAAGGCAACACTCAAAAAAAAGATTAACTATAAAAATGGCCACAAAATAAAACATTCCTATAACTCCAGATACATACATAAGACAACCAATACATTCAGTTAAAAGTAAAAACTAAATCATCCCTGATAATGGCTTAAAGAATAGCCAAAAATGCTCGGACATAAAGAACTTTTGGACAGTTTTTATATACTTTGTGTCCAGAAAAGAAAACACGTGTACGGACACAAGAAAAAATCAGTAACAAATTTAATCTCAGTACCTTGTCATCTTTAATGAAACACACACACACAAACATATATATATATATATATATATATATATATATATTACTCTTTGAAATTTGTCTACAAACCAAATCAAATGTTTGGCAGGCTCAAAAGATTTACATTTGATCTAATTAAAAAAATACATACATTCTCTCTGTTTACATTTATGTTTTGAATAGAATTGAATCTTTTGTAAATTCCATGAATGTGCATTGTTATGAAATTATCTACAATTAAAGCAACTGATTTCAGAGTTGTAAATCTGCAAAGAAAATTAATTAGATTTGCAGAAAAACAGTTCATAATGAAAACAAATGGATAACGAATCGGCAAAAGAGAAAGAAAAAAAAACTTTGTTGTTGTGATACATTTTAGATACAAAAGACATGCAAAATTTTATTTATATACTGCTGGAAAAAGGACCACTAACATTATGCTATGCATAAATGATAACAAAGACACTAATGCATATTCAGAAATTTTCAGGGTTTTAAGTTTTTAGAAGTTATCAGGACGCAAATGGGGTTACACATTTCAAAGGGAAAAAAAAATAAATGTAATTCAATTTTTTTTTTTAAAATGCTGGTGACATCAAAGAAATTTAAGGAATAAACCAAATAAGAGATGAAGGAAACATACATAAACAAATCTTTGTTCAACAAAGCCCACAAAAAAAAAAAAAAGATATCTATCATAACAAAAACAGTGCTCAATGCCTTTAGTGAATAGAAACCCAAAATGGGAAACAAAATGAAAATAAAGTCATGATAATAGCAAGAACCATGAAGATGAAAGACAGTAAATTTAATAAGAACTGCAATCATCCTTAAATTATGATCCGAATTTTAATCCTCTGGTTATTGTGGTTGGCTTGAAACAAAGTATAATTGTTATAGGTTAATGTCTCTCTACAGATAGCTGGCTGTTGTTTTGTGTATGTGTATATAAGACTTTTTTTATTTATGTTTATACATTCTTCTTTATAGATACAAATATTTAAGTAAATGTTCTGTTTATAATAAACAGTATTAACAACATTTACCGGACTGAATGTCCGAGAAATTTTCATAGAAAATGTGTCCTACTTAAATATTTGTATCTATAAAAAAAGAATGTATAATCATTTAAAAATATGTCTTAAAAATAATTGTCAGATATTCAATTCTGTAATGTATGACGGTATTTGTTTTTTTTTGGGGGTACTTTGTACTAGTGAGCCAGTCAAAATGAGCTGACTCATTTTATCGTTCACCAATAGAAGGGTTAACCAATCAGAAAGCTTAAAATATTCAATGCAACATGTATAAAGGCAGCCATTTTGTTTTTTCTCCCAAAATATCT
Organism: Acanthosepion pharaonis; assembly: GCA_903632075.3. Taxonomy (NCBI): domain Eukaryota; kingdom Metazoa; phylum Mollusca; class Cephalopoda; order Sepiida; family Sepiidae; genus Acanthosepion; species Acanthosepion pharaonis. Next base: position 4,508,486 of record CAHIKZ030004384.1, on the reverse strand, counting down.
CCACTGCCAACCTCTGATATTGAAGAGATTACGGACTTCACTGGATTCCATATTCAGAGACTACAGCAAACATGGTCAACAACAAGGACAAGCTAACAAGAGCACAAATATAAGTTTCTTATATGTAAAATTATTCTTTATTCTCCTCTAGTCTTGGTGTGAGGTTTTTGGGCTTTTCTCCAAGTAGTGGTTCTTATTTTTTTATGCTGATGTGAGAGACTCTATTTTTTCCCCCTCTCAGATTGGGCATTTATATATCTCCTTTCATTCAGTTATCCCACATGTGCACATCATAAGCTCAACTGGGTTTGACCATCTGTTTATATGTTGATAACATCCACAGACATCCTGTGTGATGTGCAAATCCACACCTGGTAGCTAGGAGGTGATCTTCCAGGTTAACCCACTGATTCACCTGGCTTCTCTGATGCTCTGCTATAACTGAATGGAAAGTCTATTTTGATATCTCCTAGAGTGAGCCCAGCACATATTGGGGGTCATCACAGATCAAATTTTCTTTCTTTTTTTTCTAAATCATTTCACTCCAATCTACGCAATAAAGCCACTAAGATGCAAGAGGGTTATAATAATAGTGATAATGAAGGATGTATCAATATGGAAGTATGATAAAAAAATAATAATAATGTTGTCCAGTTCGTGCTTCTCCCTGGTCTTTTGAACAGGAGTAGAGTTTATCACTTGTTTCCTATTTAGGATTGGTTTTCCAGTTCCTTCTAAAGTCTTCTCATTATCTTTCACTCCCAGTAGACCTTTGTGTGTTAGTGGCATTATCTCCTTAATTGGACTGAATTGATTAAAAATAAAAAAAAAATAAGATGAATTAAAATTAGTCATGAAACTCATGGTCAGCTTTATCTTGTATTGAAGAATTTAATTTCTTCTTTTGCTGATTGCTTCCTTTACAATTATTGATGTTGACTGTCGGCCAATTGAATAACCAATGGCATTGACTGCCTGGTAATGTTGGTGAAAGACAAGGTTGATTTTTGTTGAGTCTTTCTCACTTGAATCATGAAACTATAGTAATGCTCAAGAATGTATTAACCAAAAGTGTTGGGATAAAAAAAACAATAATACAATAGAGTAAAACTAGTGATAAAATATTAATAGTGAAAGTATTTCATCTAAAATTTTGGTTTTCTTGTTTTGTTTTGTTTTTCTTTTTTCTTTCTTACTGGCAAGATCTTAATTTGGAAACTTTGAAGCAAAATAGATTTGTGTAATAGAATACTTTAGAAGTTTTACAGAAAACTGAATCTCTTAGGTAAGGACCTGAAGCTATTTCTGACTTGTATAAACATAACAGGGAAGTGCTTTTCATTCTCTCTTTTCACCAAGGTCGTAAGTTTGTTGCAGAGAAAGCTCAAGCCAGAAGCCATTTTTGGCTTATATTTTGGCATTCGCTAGGATATTTGAAAATAATTCCTTTCACAGATCCATTTATAACTAGAATATTGAAGCCATTTATAATGAAAAGATTTTGCGTGTAGGTTTTGTGATCATGACAGAAGCTATTCCCATTTCATAAATTGCTCCTTTCTAATGGTATAGGGTAGTATAGTGGTTATCAGCAAAGAAAAATGCAATCAGCTTACCAAATTCAAATTCTGATTGAGACTCTACCAAAGGCATGAATTCATTTTTCCCTGTGTTTCAGGCTATTTTTAGATGGCTCCTAAAGTATCATGACCTAATCCTCTGTCACAATGGTGAAAAGAGAAATAAAGTCAGGTTTTATTTCTTTGGTTGATTCTATACAAGCCGTTGTAAGGAGCTGCTGAAAAGTTCTTAGTCTGACTCACCTCCCAAAAGCTGACCAAATATCTGACCTTTTTTTGAAAGGGATTCTTGATTCAGGCCAAGAAAATTTCAGAAGCCTACTCCTTTTTAAACTTGAAGTTTGGTTGGAGAAGTCACTTTTAAATGTTTATACTAAAAGCCTTCCCAAATAAAAGAAACCACCATATTGTTTGTAGACTACCAACAGCAGCAACAATTAGGGCATATAACTCAAAGAGAAAATAATAGCATAATCAAGATGCTGACATTCCACACTACTTCAAATAAAAGGTTAGGAAGGAAACCCCATCAATACTGGAAAGAATGATTACTGGACTTGAGAAGAAAAAATAATGACATAATGAAAATGTTGACATTCCACACTACTTCAAATAAAAGGTTAGGAAGGAAACTCCCATCAATACTGGAAAGAATGATAACAGCTACTGGACTTGAGAAGAGAAATAATGACATAATCAAAATGTTGACATTCCACACTACTTCAAATAAAAGGTTAGGAAGGAAACTCCCATCAATATTGGAAAGAATGATAACAGCTACTGGACTTGAGAAGAGAAAATAATGACATAATCAAGATGTTGACATTCCACACTACTTCAAATAAAAGGTTAGGAAGGAAACTCCCATCAATACTGGAAAGAATGATAACAGCTACTGGACTTGAAAAGAGAAAAAATAATGACATAATCAAGATGTTGACATTCCACACTACTTCAAATAAAAAGGTTAGGAAGGAAACTCCCATCAATACTGGAAAGAATGATAACAGCTACTGGACTTGAGAAGAGAAAATAATGACAAATCAAGATGCTGACATTCCACACTACTTCAAATAAAAGGTTAGGAAGGAAACTCCCATCAATACTGGAAAGAATGATAACAGCTACTGGACTTGAGAAGAGAAAATAATGACATAATCAAGATGTTGACATTCCACACTACTTCAAATAAAAGGTTAGGAAGGAAACTCCCATCAATACTGGAAAGAATGATAACAGCTACTGGACTTGAGAAGAGAAATAATGACATAATCAAGATGTTGACATTCCACACTACTTCAAATAAAAAGGTTAGGAAGGAAACTCCCATCAATACTGGAAAGAATGATAACAGCTACTGGACTTGAGAAGAGAAAATAATGACATAATCAAGATGTTGACATTCCACACTACTTCAAATAAAAAGGTTAGGAAGGAAACTCCCATCAATACTGGAAAGAATTATAACAGCTACTGGACTTGAGAAGAGAAAATAATGACATAATCAAGATGTTGACATTCCACACTACTTCAAATAAAAAGGTTAGGAAGGAAACTCCCATCAATACTGGAAAGAGAATGATAACAGCTACTGGACTTGAGAAGAGAAAATAATGACATAATCAAGATGTTGACATTCCACACTACTTCAAATAAAAGGTTAGGAAGGAAACTCCCATCAATACTGGAAAGAATGATAACAGCTACTGGACTTGAGAAGAGAAAATAATGACATAATCAAGATGTTGACATTCCACACTTTCTTCAAATAAAAAGGTTAGGAAGGAAACTCCCATCAATACTGGAAAGAGTTATAACAGCTACTGGACTTGAGAAGAGAAAATAATGACATAATCAAGATGTTGACATTCCACACTACTTCAAATAAAAGGTTAGGAAGGAAACTCCCATCAATACTGGAAAGAATGATAACAGCTACTGGACTTGAGAAGAGAAAATAATGACATAATCAAGATGTTGACATTCCACTACTTCAAATAAAAGGTTAGGAAGGAAACTCCCATCAATACTGGAAAGAGTTATAACAGCTACTGGACTTGAGAAGAGAAAATAATGACATAATCAAGATGTTGACATTCCACACTACTTCAAATAAAAGGTTAGGAAGGAAACCCCATCAATACTGGAAAGAATGATAACAGCTACTGGACTTGAGAAGAAAAATAATAACAGCTCAAGATGTTGACATTCCACACACTACTTCAAATAAAAACTCAGGGAAGGAAACTCCCATCAATACTGGAAAAATTATAACAGCTACTGGACTTGAGAAACCTAATAATGACATAATCAAGATGTTGACATTCCACACTACTTCAAATAAAAGGTTAGGAAGGAAACTCCCATCAATACTGGAAAGAATGATAACAGCTACTGGACTTGAGAAGAGAAAATAATGACATAATCAAGATGTTGACATTCCACACTACTTCAAATAAAAGGTTAGGAAGGAAACTCCCATCAATACTGGAAAGAGTTATAACAGCTACTGGACTTGAGAAGAGAAAATAATGACATAATCAAGATGTTGACATTCCACACTACTTCAAATAAAAAGGTTAGGAAGGAAACTCCCATCAATACTGGAAAAAGAATGATAACAGCTACTGGACTTGAGAAGAAAAATAATGACATAATCAAGATGTTGACATTCCACACTACTTCAAATAAAAAGGTTAGGAAGGAAACTCCCATCAATACTGGAAAGAGTTATAACAGCTACTGGACTTGAGAAGAGAAAATAATGACATAATCAAGATGTTGACATTCCACACTACTTTCAAATAAAAGGTTAGGAAGGAAACTCCCATCAATACTGGAAAGAATTATAACAGCTACTGGACTGAGAAGAGAAAATAATGACATAATCAAGAAGACTACTTCAAATAAAAAGGTTAGGAAGAAACTCCCATCAATACTGGAAAGAATGATAACAGCTACTGGACTTGAGAAGAGAAAATAATGACATAATCAAGATGTTGACATTCCACACCACTTCAAATAAAAGGTTAGGAAGGAAACTCCCATCAATACTGGAAAGAATGATAACAGCTACTGGACTTGAGAAGAGAAAAAATGACATAATCAAGATGTTGACATTCCACACTACTTCAAATAAAAGGTTAGGAAGGAAACTCCCATCAATACTGGAAAGAATGATAACAGCTACTGGACTTGAGAAGAGAAAATAATGACATAATCAAGATGTTGACATTCCACACTACTTCAAATAAAAGGTTAGGAAGGAAACTCCCATCAATACTGGAAAGAGTTATAACAGCTACTGGACTTGAGAAGAGAAAATAATGACATAATCAAGATGTTGACATTCCACACTACTTCAAATAAAAGGTTAGGAAGGAAACTCCCATCAATACTGGAAAGAATGATAACAGCTACTGGACTTGAGAAGAGAAAATAATGACATAATCAAGATGTTGACATTCCACACTACTTCAAATAAAAAGGTTAGGAAGGAAACTCCCATCAATACTGGAAAGAAGAGAAAATAATGATAACAGCTTGACTGGACTTGAGAAAAGAAAAAAAGGTTAATAAGGAAACATCAATACTGGAAAGAGTTATAACATTGGACCACACTACTTCAAATAAATAAAAGGTTAGGGAAGGAAACTCCCATCAATACTGGAAAGAATGATAACAGCTACTGGACTTGAGAAGAGAAAATAATGACATAATCAAGATGTTGACATTCCACACTACTTTCAAATAAAAAGGTTAGGAAGGAAACTCCCATCAATACTGGAAAGAATTATAACAGCTACTGGACTTGAGAAGAGAAAATAATGACTATAATAAAAGACTAGGAAGGAAACAAGATGTTGACATTCCACACCACACTTTCAAATAAAAGGTTAGGAAGGAAACTCCCATCAATACTGGAAAAGAATTATAACAGCTACTGGACTTGAGATGAGAAAATAATGACATAATCAAGATAACAGCTACTGGACTGGAAGAGAAAATAATGACATAATCAAGACCTACATTTTTCAAATAAAAGGTTAGGAAGGAAACTCCCATCAATACTGGAAAGAATGATAACAGCTACTGGACTTGAGAAGAGAAAATCAAGATGACATAAAAGTCAAGATCCATTACTGGAAAGAGTTATAACAGCTACTGGACTAAAGAGAAAATAATTTTCAAATAAAAGGTTAGGAAGGAAAAACCCATCAATACTGGAAAGAATGATAACAGCTACTGGACTTGAGAAACCTATAATGACATAATCAAGATGTTGACATTCCACACTACTTCAAATAAAAGGTTAGGAAAAACTCCATCAATACTGGAAAGAATTATAACAGCTACTGGACTTGAACAAGATGTTGACATTCCAACCTACTTCAATAAAAAGGTTAGGAAAGAATACTGGAAAGAGTTATAACAGCTACTGGACTTGAGAAGAGAAAATAATGACATAATCAAGATGTTGACATTCCACACCCACTTCAAATAAAAGACTAGGAAGGAAACTCCCATCAATACTGGAAAGAATGATAACAGCTACTGGACTTGAGAAGAGAAAATAATGACATAATCAAGATGTTGACATTCCACACTACTTCAAATAAAAAGGTTAGGAAGGAAACCCCATCAATACTGGAAAGAATGATAACAGCTACTGGACTTGAGAAGAAGAATAATGAAAATCAAGATGTTGACATTCCAAACCTTTTTCTAAAAAAGGTTAGGAAGGAAACTCCCATCAATACTGGAAAAAGAATGATAACAGCTACTGGACTTGAAAAAATAAAACATAATCAAGATGGAAACCACACTACTCAAATAAAAAGGTTAGGAAGGAAACTCCATCAATACTGGAAAGAATGATAACAGCTACTGGACTTGAGAAGAGAAAATAATGACATAATCAAGATGTTGACATTCCACACTACTTCAAATAAAAGGTTAGGAAGGAAACTCCATCAATACTGGAAAGAATATAACAGCTACTGGACTTGAGAAGAAAAATAATGACATAATCAAGATGTTGACATTCCAACTACTTCAAATAAAAAAGGTTAGGAAGGAAACTCCCATCAATACTGGAAAGAATGATAACAGCTACTGGACTTGAGAAGAGAAAATAATTTGACATTCCACACTACTTCAAATAAAAGGTCAAGAAACTCCCATCAATACTGGAAAGAATTAACCACTGGACTTGAGAAGAGAAAAATGACATAAAAGATGTTGACATTCCACTACTTCAATAAAAAGAATGGAAGGAAACTCCCATCAATACTGGAAAAATGATAAAACTGGACTTGAGAAGAAAAAATAATGAAGATGTTGACATTCCACACTACTTCAAATAAAAGGTTAGGAAGGAAACTCCCATCAATACTGGAAAAGAATGATAACAGCTACTGGACTTGAGAAGAGAAAATAATGACATAAAAGATGAATGATAAAATAAAAAGGTACTGGAAACTTGAGAAGACTGGAAATAATGATAACATAACTTGAGAAGAAAATGACATAATCAAGATGACATTCCACACCACTTCAAATAAAAGGTTAGGAAGGAAAAACCCATCAATACTGGAAAAAATGATAACAGCTACTGGACTTGAGAAGAGAAAATAATGACATAATCAAAATGTTGACATTCCACACCACTTCAAATAAAAGGTTAGGAAGGAAACTCCCATCAATACTGGAAAGAATGATAACAGCTACTGGACTTGAGAAGAAAAATAATGAGAAGAAATAAAAATGAAACTCCAATCACAAAGAATGATAAATACTGGACTTGATGTTGACAATCCACACTTCCACTTCAAATAAAAGGTTAGGAAGGAAACTCCCATCAATACTGGAAAGAATGATAACAGCTACTGGACTTGAGAAGAAAAATAATGACATAATCAAGATGTTGACATTCCACACCACTTCAAATAAAAAAAGGAAAAACTCCCATCAATACTGGAAAGAATGATAACAGCTACTGGACTTGAGAAGAAAATAATTTCATAATCAAAGATGTTGACATTCCACACTACTTCAAATAAAAAGGTTAGGATTGATAACAGCTCTGGACTTGAGAACTGAAAATAATGACATAATCAAAATGTTGACTTCAAATAAAAGGTTAGGAAGGAAACTCCCATCAATACTGGAAAGAATGATAACAGCTACTGGACCTGAGAAGAAAAATAATGACATAATCAAAATGTTGACATTCCACACTACTTCAAATAAAAGGTTAGGAAGGAAACTCCCATCAATACTGGAAAGAATGATAACAGCTACTGGACTTGAGAAGAAAAATAATGACATAATCAAGATGTTGACATTCCACACTACTTCAAATAAAAGGTTAGGAAGGAAACTCCCATCAATACTGGAAAGAATGATAACAGCTACTGGACTTGAGAAGAGAAAATAATGACATAATCAAGATGTTGACATTCCACACTACTTCAAATAAAAAAGGTTAGGAAGGAAACTCCCATCAATACTGGAAAGAGTGATAACAGCTACTGGACTTGAGAAGAGAAAATAATGACATAATCAAGATGTTGACATTCCACACTTCTTCAAATAAAAGGTTAGGAAGGAAACTCCCATCAATACTGGAAAGAATGATAACAGCTACTGGACTTGAGAAAAATAATGACAAATCAAGATGTTGACATTCCACTACTTCAAATAAAAGGTTGAAGGAAACTCCCATCAATACTGGAAAGAATGATAACACTACTGGACTTGAAAAGAGAAAAAAATTACATAATCAAATGTTGACATTCACACTACTTCAAATAAAAGGTTAGGAAGGAAACTCCCATCAATACTGGAAAGAAGATAAAACTGGACTTGAGAAAAATAATGACATAATCAAGATGTTGACATTCCACACTACTTCAAATAAAAAGGTTAGGAAGGAAACTCCCATCAATACTGGAAAGAATGATAACAGCTACTGGACTTGAGAAGAGAAAATAATGACATAATCAAGATGTTGACATTCCACACTACTTCAAATAAAAGGTTAGGAAGGAAACTCCCATCAATACTGGAAAGAGTTATAACAGCTACTGGACTTGAGAAGAGAAAAATAATGACATAATCAAGATGTTGACATTCCACACTACTTCAAATAAAAAGGTTAGGAAGGAAACTCCCATCAATACTGGAAAGAGTTATAACAGCTACTGGACTTGAGAAGAGAAAATAATGACATAATCAAGATGTTGACATTCCACACTACTTCAAATAAAAAGGTTAGGAAGGAAACTCCCATCAATACTGGAAAGAATGATAACAGCTACTGGACTTGAGAAGAGAAAATAATGACATAATCAAGATGTTGACATTCCACACTACTTCAAATAAAAGGTTAGGAAGGAAACTCCCATCAATACTGGAAAGAATTATAACAGCTACTGGACTTGAGAAGAGAAAAATAATGACATAATCAAGATGTTGACATTCCACACTACTTCAAATAAAAGGTTAGGAAGGAAACTCCCATCAATACTGGAAAGAATGATAACAGCTACTGGACTTGAGAAGAAAAATAATGACATAATCAAGATGTTGACATTCCACACTCAGTAATAAAAAGAGTTAGGAACAAACTCCCATCAATACTGGAAAAAGTTATAACAGCTAAAGGACTTGAAGAAAAAAATAATGACATAAACAAGATGTTGACATTCCACACTACTTCAAATAAAAGGTTAGGAAGGAAACTCCCATCAATACTGGAAAGAATTATAACAGCTACTGGACTTGAGAAGAAAATAATGACATAATCAAGATGTTGACATTCCACACTACTTCAAATAAAAGGTTAGGAAGGAAACTCCCATCAATACTGGAAAGAATGATAAAGCTACTGGACTTGAGAAGAGAAAATAATGACATAATCAAGATGTTGACTTTCCACACTTTCTTCAAATAAAGGTTAGGAAGGAAACTCCCATCAATACTGGAAAGAATGATAACAGCTACTGGACTTGAGAAGAGAAAATAATGACATAATCACCTGACATTCCACACTACTTCAAAATAAAAGGTTAGGAAGGAAACTCCCATCAATACTGGAAAGAATGATAAAACAGCTACTGGACTTGAGAAAATAATGACATAATCAAGATGTTGACATTCCACACTACTTCAAATAAAAGGTTAAAGGAAACTCCCATCAATACTGGAAAGAATGTTAACAGCTACTGGACTTGAGAAGAGAAATAATGACATAATCAAGATGTTATTTTCCAATAAAAGGTTAGGAAGGAAACTCCCATCAATACTGGAAAGAATGATAACAGCTACTGGACTTGAGAAGAGAAAAGGAAGGAAACTAATACTGAAATAATCAAGATGTTGACATTCCACACTACTTCAAATAAAAAAGGTTAGGAAGGAAACTCCCATCAATACTGGAAAGAATGATAACAGCTACTGGACTTGAGAAGAGAAAATAATGACATAATCAAGATGTTGACATTCCACACTACTTCAAATAAAAGGTTAGGAAGGAAACTCCATCAATACTGGAAAGAATGATAACAACTACTGGACTTGGAAGAGAAATAATGACATGATGACATTCCACTACTTCAAATAAAAGGTTAGAAGGAAACTCCCATCAATACTGGAAAGAATGATAACAGCTACTGGACTTGAGAAACCATAATCAAGATGTTGACATTCCACTACTTCAAATAAAAGGTTAGGAAGGAAACTCCCATCAATACTGGAAAGAATGATAACAGCTACTGGACTTGAGAAGAGAAAATAATGACATAATCAAGATGTTGACATTCCACACCACTTCAAATAAAAGGTTAGGAAGGAAACTCCCATCAATACTGGAAAGAATGATCACAGCTACTGGACTTGAGAAGAGAAAATAATGACATAATCAAGATGTTGACATTCCACACCACTTCAAATAAAAGGTTAGGAAGGAAACCCCATCAATACTGGAAAGAATGATAACAGCTACTGGACTTGAGAAGAAAATAATGACATAATCAAGATGTTGACATTCCACCCACTTCAAATAAAAGGTTAGGAAGGAAACTCCCATCAATACTGGAAAGAATGATAACAGCTACTGGACTTGAGAAGAGAAAAAAATAATGACATAATCAAGATGTTGACATTCCACACTACTTCAAATAAAAGGTTAGGAAGGAAACTCCCATCAATACTGGAAAGAATGATAACAGCTACTGGACTTGAGAAGAGAAAATAATGACATAATCAAGATGTTGACATTCCACACTACTTCAAATAAAAGGTTAGGAAGGAAACTCCCATCAATACTGGAAAGAGTTATAACAGCTACTGGACTTGAGAAGAGAAAATAATGACATAATCAAGATGTTGACATTCCACACTACTTCAAATAAAAGGTTAGGAAGGAAACTCCCATCAATACTGGAAAGAATGATAACAGCTACTGGACTTGAGAAGAGAAAATAATGACATAATCAAGATGTTGACATTCCACACTACTTCAAATAAAAGGTTAGGAAGGAAACTCCCATCAATACTGGAAAGAATGATAACAGCTACTGGACTTGAGAAGAGAAAATAATGACATAATCAAGATGTTGACATTCCACACTACTTCAAATAAAAGGTTAGGAAGGAAACTCCCATCAATACTGGAAAGAGTTATAACAGCTACTGGACTTGAGAAATCTGTTTTCCTAAAAAATGTGTTTTAAGAGAAAGATTTTATAAATTTCAACCAAAAACATTACTGGTTTGCTCAGTCAATGAATGCCATATGTTTGATTCTAGGGAAATGGCTAATATTATCATTACCAAATTACTGGATTCAGATAAAAATACATTTTTATCTAGTCTGTCATCAGTGTAAATAGATATAGCAAGCATAGTATGAATACCCTTATACCTTCTGAATTTTACCTTTAATATGAAATGTTTTTAATGACAGTCATTAATACACTTATTTATTATCAACAATAAATCTTTATTCATCTTCTATACAGTTGGACTAATGTCCTCGTATCTCTATCTATAAAAGGCAGAATGTGTGTGTGTGTGTAACGAATGCACGGCCTCAATTTTCAACAGATTTGTACCAGAATTTACATGCACATGCTCCAATTTAGCAGGATGACCAAGACTAACTTTGCATTTTCCAACTCCCATCGATAGTGAAAATAATCAATTTTTCATTCTTCTACGTCAGTTTTCATGTAGTTTGCAGCCATTTTCTACTGGCCAGAATGAGAGCCTATAGCTGGCTGCCACGAATAGGCAGGAAGATTCTATTGGCCAGCGTGAGAGCCAACAGCTGACTGACACGAATGTTAACTAGAATGCTAGCATGCAAAAAAAATCAATAGCTGCATTTGTCACAAGTGGGAAAAATTTAAATCTGCATGGCCCTTTACTCCAACTGGCTCATTCGCTTGCTTAAACTCAAAGTTGATTCTGATTCCACAGAACTGGATTGGGTGTGAAAAAGTATTTGTTGTTAACATTCTTTTTTCATTCAGTTTTTCCAGTTATGAGTCCTTTTTTTAAAGCTGATCGTTTTGTGTTCATTTTGTTTAGTTCTTTTTACGTAACAGATTTAATGTTTAGTATAGAGCTTCGAAAAAATTCGCAGTGTGAGATAGGCAATAAGTAAGGCATGTAGCAACATCAGCATGGCAAAGGGCACTCATTTCAAGGCAAGGAAGGGCAAAAATATTTTAAGTCAAGTGATAGCGATTGCTGCTAGTCTGTCTATATTTCTGTCATGAGGTATTTTAATTATTTGCACTATTAACATTGTTCAAACTGTTGCCCTCATCTTTTTTGCCATATTCACAACATTGCAACCGTTGTACACTCTGACTGTATTCAGGAGACTGGACTTTTGAACTGAACCCTCTATTTCGTCCACCTTGAGTTGTGGAAACATGGCCCAGTGCGTAAATGTATTGGCTGAATCCAGTGACTTGACCCAAAGAGTTGTGACTTCAATACCTGACTAGAGCTTTAGTTAAGAAAAACTTGAGGAGTGTTAAAAGTAGATGACAGAGACAGAGACATCCGCAAGAATTAGAACAATCTATCCTGTGGACAAAATAAAGGGTTCAGTTCTAAATTCCAATCACCTGAAAAACGATGGAGCATGCTGTAGCTGAAATATCATGAATATGGCAACAAAGATGAGGATAACAATGTGAATAGCATAAATAATATCTTTCTTTTTGTTATTTTCACAATAAGATTTGGCCATTGTGTTCTACTGCCTTCTTCCATTGTTTTCTAATCTGAGTAACCTTCAGAGAATTTTGAGCTGAATACTTTATTTAATCTACAGGTGTAGATTGTTCTCATTCTAGTGTTCATGTCTAGTGATATATATTACAATGAATCACTCATACAAAAAGTAGATTAGTAAGTTAATTATATAAAATGGCGAAATCCCTTCCCTAACAAAATTTTAAAGGTGCATTAACCTACAAATCATTTGATGAATGTTATGATCCTTGTTTTTTAAGAATTATAAGCTGTATAAGGTCTTTCTTTAATATGCAAGTACTTTCGACTGTACATTCAGTCATCTTCAGGCATGGAAATTACTTTGTTTTTTGGTAAAATTCAGGTAGCATCCGAGACCAAAAAATATAATGCGAATCGAAATTTTTTGTTTTTTTTAAATGTGTTATTGATAACAGATACAAACTTTTGGAGCATGCAGTCACAATACTAAGGTTGAATTTTTTTGAAAATTTAAAAGTACGTTTTTTACTAATAAGGCAATTTGAGAATTTTTTTGTTGTAGGAGTTTATCAGTCAATGTGGCATGAAGTAAATAGCTCAACAAGTAGAGTAATGTCTCAGGTGTTATCCCGAAAATTTGCACGTTGGATCAGTTCTTTTAAATCAAATATGGGTGCAGTTTAATTTATATTACAATGAATCATTCATACAAAAAAGTAGATTAGCAAAGTTATATATATATATATATATATATATATATATATATATATATATATATGTATGTATATGAAAATTTCTCAGAGTTAACCTGTAGAAAAAGACAATATATATAAATATGAATGACAATAGGAAAACTGTAGTTATTGCTGACGTGTTTTTACGTCCAATTAAATCCACATTGACGCGTTTCATCCAATTAAGTCCACATTGGACGAACTGTATCAGCAATAACTACAGTTTTCCTATTGTCATTTATATTTATAAATATATATATATATATATATATATATATATATATATATATATATATATATATATATATATATATATATACATATATCTTCATCCTATTGAAGGTTTACCTTTGAAATGCTTATATAAAAACTCTTTATTGAATTATAGGTATTCCTCAATCAATGCACATTCGATTAATGCATTTTTGACTAGTGAACTAAATTTTTATATACCAAAATTAGGACATACATAATACTTGATTAGTGTGTCAAAACATTTTTTATTTTAACCATAGTAATTGATTTTTTAATAGTTACCAATGTACACATTAGCCCCACTAATCAAGGGATTGCTGTATAATCAATAATTAATCTTCATTTAGTCTGTCATCAGTTTAAATGGATGCAGCAGACATGGTTAAATAGCTTGTGGTATTACCTTTGAAGTGTTTATATTGAATCCTTTAAGTGGTTGGATTCTTATCAAAAATGCATCTTCATGCAGTATGTCCATTACCATTGAATTATTTTGAAACCCTTAACTTATTGAATTCTCATCATATATATCTTGTCTGTCATCAGTGTAAATGGATATAACATGCACAGTAAAAATTGCTTCTGGCATTAATTTTGAATTGTTTATATTAAAACTCTTAACGTCTTGTATTCTCATCAGAAACACATATTTATCCCCTCTTTCATCAGTGTAAATGTATATAGCAGACATGTTAAAATTAGCTTGTAGCTTTAAATTGTTTATGTCAAAACCCTTAAGTTTTTCATCAAAAATGCATATTTATCCTGCCTTCCATCAGTGTAAATGGATAGAGAAGGCAGAGTAAAAGTTTCTTGTAATATTAACTTTGAATTATTTATGTATAAACTCTTAAGTTATTGAATTTTCATAAAAATAGATCTTTATCTAGTCTGACATCAGTATAAATGGATATAGTAGTCACAGTAAAAGTATTTTTATAAGAGTAATGCTTTCTTTCTGCTTTATAATGAAACACATTTGAAGAATTCTCCTTATTTGTCACTGAAGTCAAATAGGTGCCTTTTTTTGCTAATCCAGACAATTGGAAGAAAATGCAATAGTGTCTGGTAAAAATAAAAATGCAGCAGTCATTAGAACTTTTGTACCTGTCCAATTTTTATCCTTGGCCATTCTACCATTATAAAAAAAAGATAGGATGAAGAATGACAACAGCAATTTACTCGGAACAAGAGATAAGACGTGTCAAATAACATTGGTAATTTCCCTCTGTTGCTGGAATTGTTGTCTGCCAGAGAATTTGCTTTATTGTAGTGCTGACAGGCTAGAAGCCATTAATTTCTGTACAGCATGCCAGATAAAGACTGATTAATTTGTTTTGATAAACTTTTTCAGCTTTTTTTATTCAAATCAAACCAACCTTTGATTCCCTTTCTACTTTGTCTGATGCATTGATTTTAAACTGAGATTTTTATTCCCTTATCATTACCAATCATTAAAAAACAACACAAATGAATCTCTTACTTAATCCCCCTTGCTTTGCTTCCCTTGTGACTTGTCCTTTCACACCATTGGTCAGTTTTCTGACCCACTCAACCAATGAAAACCCTTTTGGCACTGACTGTGATCTTTAAATTGTGATGGCTGTCAAGGCTAAAACCACTAGAAATGAACCTGTATTTATTTTCTTATAATACAGAAGATATCTTGGTCAAATTAACATTAAAATGAAGAACAATTTATCTTGGGATAATCATTGATAATGTAGCTTTGTTGCAAGTAATATGCAAAAACTTCTTATTAATATGTCAAGAAAAATATAGTAAAAAGATTCTTTACATTCCATGTCAAATATTGAAAAGTCTGAAAAGACTTGTCTATTGAAGTTTTAGAAGTCGGTGTTCACCATTCTAGTTGAAAATTATTTTTTTTAATTATGGAAACAGTTATCTCATTGTTAAATTTAAAATCTTCTTCATATTATCTCCTTAAATTTTCCATTTGCTTAGTTGTGGTCACTGTAGTTTAGATATTATTCTTATTTTTAATTTGTTATAATTATGTTACATTCTATTTCAAATTAGACCTCTTTCTCATTCACTCCATATCAAAACCTGTGAAAGCTAAATTAAAAAAGGCTCAAGGAATAGTATAAACAAATCCAAAAAATAAAATAAAATTTAAACATCAGAGTCGATCATGAATACTGCCACTAAAGCAAGACCATAACAAAAAACTGAATTATATATCAACTTTGACTTATAAAAAGGATCTGTTTGTGAGCCTCAAGGCAGTTCACAGTATCTTCTTGGTCAACCAAACTAATAAAAGCTTTAATGTGAGGTGAGTACACAACCAGTTCTCCCATCTACTAAATCAGATTCCTCAGCTCACACTTGCCTCCAAGAGACATTCTACTTTGACCCATGTATATAGTATTGGCAATAGACATTCTACCTTGATCCCTACATATATAGTATTGGCAAGAGACATTCTACCTTGATCCCTGTATGTAGTATTGGCAAGAGACATTTTACCTTGATCCCTATATATAGTATTGGCAAGAGACATTCTACCTTGATCCCTGTATATAGTATTGGCAAGAGACATTCTACCTTGATCCCTATATATAGCATTGGCAAGAGGCATTCTACCTTGATCCATTAATGTGGTATTAAAAAGAGACATTGTATCTTGATCCATGTATGTAATATTAAAAAGAGACATTGTATCTTGATCCATGTATGTAATATTAAAAAGAGACATTGTATCTTGATCCATGTATGTAATATTAAAAAGAGACATTGTATCTTGTTTGATTGCATATAGTATTAACTTTGTATTGATTATTTTGAATACATCTTTATTTAGTCAGACATCAGTATAAATGAATATAGTAGTCAAAGTAAATGAGTTGGTAGTGTCCATAAATGTGCCGTTATCAGCAATTCTTTTTAGTAATGAGACATTTCTGAAGTATTAGTAATAAAGATAATTTTATTTTAATATATCTTGTCACCTTTTCTTTTCACTTCACTGGCAATAGGTTGTCATTTTTTGTTTGTTATTCTTACAACCAAGGCAGTATATAATAACACTTACATATATTGGTGTTTAAGTAATGAGCATTTACACTGAGGTATTATTGATTTTATATCCTTAAGTTGCAGTACTTAATTTGATGACAGTGCTGAGGATTCAGTATGAGTTGGAGGAACCCAATGGTGATTCTGGAGGTACGGCAGCTTAAAAAACTCACTCTCATCATTCTGATAAGAAAAGATCTCTCAAATTTGTTAGTGAGGGCCTCAGACTGAACACAGAGGCCTACATCAAGTGCCTTGAGGAGTATTGCTTCCCTGAATCAAGAGGGTGACTGCTGAAAGACCCTGTGTTTGGCAACAGAACTCTGTGTCATGCCACACAAGCAGGAGAACCCAGTCATAGCTGTCAGACAGTTTCTGTAACTACATCACCATTTACGTCTGGTCACCTGCCTCCCCAGTCTGCAACCCACCTTGATTATTATGTGTGGGGTGCATTTCAGCAAAAGGCCAACAAAACAATAAAGATGAACTGAAGCCAAGGAACATTATGGCAACATTCACCAACTTAAACAAGGAGACTGTCCAGAAGAGATGCAGGAGATTCTGAAGTCGTCTGGAGATAATGGTTGAAGCCAATGGCGATTTTATTGAATAAATTTACTCTTTATTATTTTAATACATTTTTGTGTAATTTTGGTAAATATATCTGTTAAAATGAGATGTCAGTGTTATTTTCATTTTTGCATAATTTAGACAACAATTTATCAATTGTACTCTATATATATATATATATATATATATATATATATATATATATATATATTATGTATATAATTATGCTCTATTTTAAATACTTTTAAGAAAGCTTATAAATACACATAAAAATTTTTTTTTTTGATTATTTACTCCTTATTTGGTATTATTAAACAGTATTTATCTAATACCATGAAACTATTTACATGAAATGTAGAGATAAACCACATTATGGTGATGGGAAAGTGATTGAAGCTGAGATGCCATGTCAGGATCAGTGACATTGCAGATACTCCAGATTTTATCAAGAATCTCCAGCAGAAATACCAGGCCATGCAGCAACAATATTCAATACATTGACAAATGGTAGACTTGTAAATATTTAAGATAGATTCTAGCAAGAAAAATTGTCTAGCATGACACAGAGACCCAACATACCTGGCAGCAGACCTCACAACTGATGCTATATAGTTGTTCCACTTCATGTCAACGGAAAACATTTTAAAAATTCGATTCTATCCAAAATTGATCTCTTGCAAATTCCAGCTGTCTTGGAGATCAATACCTCATATGTTATCTTCATTTTCTGCCCACATTACATCTGTTACAGAAAGGTGTCACCAGTTGTAACTCTCATTTTCTGCCCACATTACATCTGTTACAGAAAGGTGTCACCAGTTGTAACTCTCATTTTCTGCCCACATTACATCTGTTACAGAAAGGTGTCACCAGTTGTAACTCTCATTTTCTGCCCACATTACATCTGTTACAGAAAGGTGTCACCATTTGTCAGCTCTCATTTTCTGCCCATTTACATGTCACCATTTGTAACTCTCATTTTCTGCCCACATTACATCTGAAAGGTGTCACCAGAAAAAGGTGTCACCATTTGTAGCTCTCATTTTCTGCCCATTACATCTGTTACAGAAAGGTGTCACCATTTAACTCTCATTTTTCTGCCCACATTACATCTGTTACAGAAAGGTGTCACCATTTGTAGCTCTCATTTTCTGCCCACATTACATCTGTTACAGAAAGGTGTCACCATTTGTAGCTCTCATTTTCTGCCCACATTACATCTGTTACAGAAAGGTGTCACCATTTGTAGCTCTCATTTTCTGCCCACATTACATCTGTTACAGAAAGGTGTCACCAGTTGTAGCTCTCATTTTCTGCCCATTTTCTGTCCCATTTGTAGCTCTCATTTCTGCCACACATCTGTTACAGAAAGGTGTCACCATTTGTAGCTCTCATTTTCTGCCACATTACATCTGTTACAGAAAGGTGTCACCATTTGTAGCTCTCATTTTCTGCCCACATTACATCTGTTACAGAAAAGGTGTTTGTAGCTCTCATTTTCTGCCCACATTACATCTGTTACAGAAAGACCATTTAGCTCTCATTTTTCTGCCCACATTACATGTTTGTACATCTGTTACATCTGTTACAGGTGTCACCATTTGTAGCTCTCATTTTCTGCCCACATTACATCTGTTACAGAAAGGTGTCACCATTTGTAGCTCTCATTTTCTGCCCACATTACATCTGTTACAGAAAAGGTGTCACCATTTGTAGCTCTCATTTTCTGCCCACATTACATCTGTTACAGAAAGGTGTCACCATTTGTCTCATTTTCTGCCCACATTACATCTGTTACAGAAAGGTGTCACCATTTGTATTTTTTCTGCCCATTACATCTGTTACAGAAAAGTGTCACCATTTGTAACTCTCATTTTCTGCCCACAGAAAGGTGTCACCATTTGTAACTCTCATTTTCTGCCAGTTACAGAAAGGTGTCACTCATTTTCTCTCATTTCTGCCCACATTACATCTGTTACAGAAAGGTATCACCAGTTGTAACTCTCATTTTCTGCCCACATTACATCTGTTACAGAAAGGTATCACCAGTTGTAACACTCATTTTCTGCCCAGTCTGTTACAGAAAGGTCTCTCATTTTCTGCCCACCATCTGTTACAGAAAGGTATCACCAGTTGTAACTCATTTTCATCTGTTACATTTTCTGCCCATTACATCTGTTACAGATTTCTGCCCAATCTGTTACAGAAGGTGTCACCAGTTGTAACTCATTTTCTGCCCACCAGTTGTACATCTGTTTTCTGCCCACATTACATCTGTTACAGAAAGGTATCACCAGTTGTAACTCTCATTTTTCCATATTACATCTGTTACAGAAAGGTATCACCAGTTACAACACTCATTTTCTACCCACATTACATCTGAAAGGTTGTAACTCTCATTTTCTGCCCATATTACATCTGTTACAGAAAGGTGTCACCAGTTGTAACTCTCATTTTCTGCCCACATTACAGAAAGGGGTCACCAGTTGTAATGGTATTCAGTAGAAAATTTTAATAATCTTGAATAAGAATATGCTCAACACATACATGGATTTATATAGATATATATTTGTGTATGGAACTAGAGGTAAAATATCTAAGGATATGAAAAGAATTTTTTTAACAGATTACTAACCACCTACTGTGAGTAAGAAAGTGACAGACAATATGTTTGTTTGAAAACATCATGTCAAGGCATGGTAGCAGTTTATATTGGAGGTCATCATTTTATTGTAGTGTTGTCTTGTTTGTTGAACTGGAATATTTTCTTGTGTTAGATATTATCAGGCTATAGTGGATATATTATTGTGGTCACATGAGTGTTTGTTTTTCATGGTCTACACTTAATCCCTCACTTTCTCTCCTATGTCTATGCAAGGGCTTCATTCCAACACACCTTCATGTACCAATTTATGGCCAAGAATTTACTGGCTTGTGTAAAGTACAACTCATTAATACTGAAAACTAATTCATCCTCCAATAGCGTCTGGTGACTATTTCGATCAAATTTGTCCTTATCCACTTTGCTGTTAATGAGATCAAAAAACATTTTCAAAATGATAGAAAACTTAATAAATCACTCTATTTTACCGGAAATAGCTTCATTTGGCAAGAAATGGCATGTTGGGCTCTTTCAGGGCCTTCAGTGATCCCTAATGACCTCCTAGGTCAGCCAAACATTGACTGTTATTCATTTGAGTCTTTGCTATCATCCATGCAAAAAAAAATAACTAATTTCCTGTGACATTGTGCTTGACTATAATGTCTGAATGTACAAACATACAGACAAAAAAAAAATCAGTATATTAATATAAGCTAGCTGGATGCATAGAAATTCCATGGTTGACAGGTTGTTACATTTTTACATTTTAAAAGGGAGAAATTGAAAGACTTCATTAAGTGCCTGTACAGTCATATACTGCATAGCGTATTCTTTTTTTCTATTCTTTATCTTGAAGCTTACTGCCAAATAATGTTGAAACATTGGTTCCCATATTATCACTGAAGGTAAGCAAGATTCAGCTTTGTTAGTACCTACATGGGTTATTATTTGTGAATATCAAGTGTCTTAAGCTTGGATTTGTGGATAGTGTAATGGATAATGGTGCAGAATTGTTAATCAGAGAGCTGAGTTCCAATTCTCGTTGACTTTGTTATATTCATTTACATACCCTTGGAAATGGTATGAATCCTCCTCTTCTCCCCTCAACTATGAATTAATTAGTAATAGCTGTATTACTAAACTATTATTATTTAAGAAATTTCTCAGCATCTAAAATATTTTCTGCTTTAAGTAAAAAAATCCGTCTTCTTTGTCCTGTTTCTTCACTATTTTAAACTTTGTCACACATCTTTCTTCATATGAATTCTTGTTTGAAATATTCACTTTTTATATACACAACATTCCTGTCTAACCATATATTATTTTCTTTGAAGTTACCCTTACAGTGAAATTATGTCACCTTATTTTCCTTCAACAAATTAAGTAATCATAATTAGAATAAAGTATTTCATGTGACAGGATTTTTTAATCATTTCACTCCAAGCAAGGTGATAGCCACTAAGATGCAAGAAGTTACTGAAAAATATGAAAAAAATGAATAAAAATTATAAAGAATAGAAAACAACAAAAGAACATGAATTAAAAATACAGATGATGGCATTTGATATTCCTTTTAAATTTTCAAAGATCAAAGGTGACCTCAAAGCAAGAAGTTATTAGAAGGATTTTACTCTGATATTTTGCATTGCAAATGGCCGTCTACATGCAACATACACTAAATATTGAGGCTGTTTTAGCTTCAGTTAGTTTGTCACAGTCATGGCATATACACAAGGGGGAACCATCCTCATCCTATTCCATTGACCCTTCTTCCCAAAAGCTGCTAATTTATGAATCAGTCTCATGAGAGGATGCTTTCCTGAACACAAAAGTCTTAATCTCCAAATCTGGGGCCAACCGTAATCTAAGGTACATATGCTCATAATCTACACTTACTCCCACACTTTTTCTCCTACACAAGGGTCTTATTTATTAACCACCTACTTCCCACGTAAAACATATGTAACTGAAAGGAAATACCAGTAATGGTGTTACTCTGTTTTGGTTTATGTTCAACTGTGGTGGCAACTTGCAATTTATAAAATGATTTCTGTTATTTTTCTCTTGAAATGTTTACTGCTAGCTTGCTTTTTATAGACAGTAATGTTTACTGCTAGCTTGCTTTTTATAGACAGTAATGTTTACTGCTAGCTTGCTTTTTATAGACAGTAATGTTTTCTGCTAGCTTGCTTTTTATAGACAGTAATGTTTTCTGCTAGCTTGCTTTTTATAGACAGTAAAATTTTCTGCTAGCTTGCTTTTTATAGACAGTAATGTTTTCTGCTAGCTTGCTTTTTATAGACAGTAATGTTTTCTGCTAGCTTACTTTTTATAGACAGTAATGTTTTCTGCTAGCTTGCTTTTTATAGACAGTAATGTTTTCTGCTAGCTTGCTTTTTATAGACAGTAATGTTTTCTGCTATTGCTAAATTTCCTTTGTAATTTGTTTATGAATCCTGATAGTTTTCTTTAAACAGTACTATCATATACCATACCTATGAACACTAATGGGTATGTCCCAATCCTCATAAATACATTTGACACTAGTGTAAGTGGGGGTAATATGCTGTCTAAGTAGTCCACCACTAGCAGTGGTTTACCTATTCATGCTGCTGGTGAGTATTGTATTTTGTTGATGTTATAAAGATTACCATTTCATTTCCAATCTCCATTTTGGTTATTCCTCATTCAGTAACCCTTTCTAGGTTACAATAATAGATGACAAGAACGTTTTTCTCCAAATAACTTTTTTGAAATGTACTTTTTGTAAACTTTAAAAAAAAGTGTTTCAAATTATAAAACCTGTAAGAAAATGTCAGAAAATTTCTAGCCATTTGTCTTGGCAGTTCAAATGTAACATTGTTATATACCATACCTATGAACACTAATATATATGTCCCAATCCTCATAAATACGTTGGACACTACTGTAAGCAGAAGTAATATGCTGTCTAAGTAGTCCACCACTAGCAGTGGTTTACCTATTCATGCTGCTGGTGAGTATTGTATTTTGTTGATGTTATAAAGATTACCATTTCATTTCCAATCTCCATTTTGGTTATTCCTCATTCAGTAACCCTTTCTTGGTTACAACAATGATGAAGTGAAAAAAAGTTTT
The DNA here is from genome assembly GCA_903632075.3 of Acanthosepion pharaonis. Taxonomy (NCBI): domain Eukaryota; kingdom Metazoa; phylum Mollusca; class Cephalopoda; order Sepiida; family Sepiidae; genus Acanthosepion; species Acanthosepion pharaonis. The sequence continues at coordinate 4,485,324 of CAHIKZ030004384.1, read as the reverse complement.
TATATCATATGTTTTATCCTCATTTCGTTACCCTTTCTAGATCTTTAGTATAAGAACTCTGGAACATGATAAAATAACACCTTATTGCACAGGCAGAATGGAATAGCTGAAAGAAAAGGAATGACAAACATGCTTTTTTCTCAGACAGAGTTTTATGCTGCTAATTCATACACAAGATTATATATATATACACATACATGTATCGCATTTAGAGAAGCTATAACATGTCTATGCAACAAACAGTGTGAAAAGGTGAGGAAAAGAGAGGGTCTTACTTATAAAAATTTCTAACTGGAATTGGAGCTGCCTGAGATTCTTCTGGGTCTCTGGAAAAGCCATATTTAGGATTCCAGATTTAAGTGAGCTGGATTTATCTGCTATGTCACTAGTTAGGACATATTCTGCAAACCAGGAAATGGCAAGTCATGTTTTTTTCCAAAGTGAGGATTGCAAGCCGGAGGTAGTTTCTATGTCTGGTGAAGATATATTTCCATAGAAAAAGGGTACCATTGGCTTCAGGAGAGAGATTTAGCCTCAGCCCAAGCTAAAAAAAAGAAACTACCTGGAAGCTGTCTGACGGACTAGATACTTCAGTCACTCTATGAAGTGACGTCACTTAGTGGCAGTCATATGACCCACGTAACTTCATCTTGACCAACGGGGTATAATCGCCTTTTGAATCTCTACACTAACATTTAATTTTCATAACGAATAAAAAAATTTCCCAAAAAATATATAAGGAAAAAAAGTATAATTAAAAAATTTTGTGGTAAAAAAAAATGTATTTCTTAGTAATTATTGTATATATTACTGTCAGTAAATACTAAATTTGGTACAAAATGTTATAATTTAATTTTCAATTTACTTATTTTAATTTTAAGTAATTGTCAGTAGAAACAAAAAAAAAGAGTAGTAAACAGTTATGAAATATCAGTCCTTCTATATGGCACTGAATGCTGCACAATCTCCTCACAGATGAAGATGAGACTTGAGGCAAGAAAAATGTTTCTATAGAAGGTTGCTAGGAAACCATAGACCAAGCATGTGAGCAATAAGGAAGATCTAGAAGCAAAAAAAAATTATTGGGCACATAATGCGGAACAACGGCTTGGGGAATTTTACATTCACAGGACAAGTTGAAGGCAAGAAGGACAGAAGAAAACAATGCATCTTGGTGAGCTTGAGTCACATCGGAAATGTTCTGCTTGCAACCCCGCCATGGCTTGATGGGTTAAACTCATGATCAACAAAACATAATCGACAAAACTTCAGAGGGCTTAAATTAGTGAAGAGGTATGCGAATATATTGAACTTTATTCAGTCGGTGTTGGAAGGTTCCATTGTCAATATCTTTAGTTAATTCTCCTATTTTGTACTGCTCAGTACTATTCCTGTTTCAAATCAATCGGAATATATACCCAGAATACATGGCCCATTGAGTGAACTTACTATATACCAATGTCACCATATTCCTAAATCAAAGGTTAAAATCTAGATCAAATTAATGATCAACAATGTACAGTGTAACCCGGATATAACAGACCCGGATATAAGAGAAACCCGGATATAAGAGAGATTTTCTCTGGTCCCAAATTAGAGCCTGTGTTAATGTATATAAAATAGATCAAACCCGGATATAAGAGACTTCTTCTCCGGTCCCGACAACACTCTTATATCCGGGTTACACTGTACTATATCATAAAATTTCCATATAAAGTTACTAATGTAAATAAAGCAACTAAAATTAAGATGAAAGAAATACGAATCAAAAATTAATAACAGCTGACAATGTTAACATCAGCCATTCCCTTACAAGGAAACATTTAGCATTTAGTGACTTTTAGGTTGAAATTTATAAAATCTTTTTCTTAAAGCACTTCTTAATGAAAACAGGTTGTTCAAGTTCAATAGCTTTTATCGCTCTTTCTAGTATTGATGCGGGTTTTCTTTCTAAACCTTTTATTTGAAGTGGTGCGAAATATTAACAATGCTTCAACTTATTAAAAATTCTAGGTTATATTGCTACTACAAATACTACAAGTGTAAAAAAAAATAAATACGAAAATAATATTAGTTAAAAATTATTAATGACGGACAATATTTCATCTCATGAAATTCCATAATGCTTCATCTCATGAAAATGACTGTTGAATGATGGTCTGATTAGTTGCGAGGAAAAACAACAAAAATTAATATAAAAGAAAAAAAATATTCATTAATTAATGATGGTTGCAAATAGCTGTGTTGAGATTTTCTTTATTGTAGCTTTTTATCTTTTTCATTTCGTGGCATTTGACAAATTGATTTTCTTTAAAATGAAAACTGCTTTTAAGAAATGTTGCTTTTCTTTGTTTTCTTTTCTTTAGTTTTTACTTTTCCCTTTTGATTATAAAGATGATCTCCAGGGAATCGTATGCACCTGACGACCACAACAATTAGAAGGAAGAATACGCAATTTTGTTAGCGAAAAAATTTGGATAACTATTTAATCCTTCTTGGGACAGATAAATGAAAAAAAAAAGTGTATTCTAGGTTGATGTGCATGTATTTGTGCATATTTGCATTTCCAGAAACACACACATCTCTCTTCTCTCTCTCTCTCTCTCTCTCTATATATATATATATATATATATATTTTTTTTTTTTTTTTTTTTCATTGATAAAAATTTCATGAAAAGTGATTTTTTTTTTTGAGTTGGATGTACTGGATTTTTTTTTTAATTAATTTTAATATAACTGCCATTCTATTTTTTTCCATTTTACGCTGATGTTATTGAGAGAAGCAGATGGCTGTACTATTCCACGATTCAGGGTAGGGTGACTGTGTATTAGTACCACTGTTCTACGCCCCCCCCACCACAAGTCCCATAATAGAGAATATCAGAAATAAATTGAACATAGAAAGTTTAACTTTTATCACTCTGCATTATTAATATTCACTTATCACAGCATTTCTTTTTCAAGGCCTCTCAATTAGAGTAAATGTATTGTTAATTTCACTCAAAGGTGTTTTCTGTTGCCATAGCAGGATATGACAACACAATTATGAAATTCCAAAAATTCAGGGATCAGTTTCACCTTCAGTGGTAGGATAAAGTGTTGTACAGCAAATGAAGTCACATACAGATTGATAAAGGTTAAATATCCTGTTGGCCGAGGATCGGCACTCTAAAATAAGTTATCTAGAAGTAACTTCCGAGATAACAAAGGCATACACAGAACTTGCAGAAGAACGTTTTCTCATAGGTATCTACCATTTTTAATTTCGGTTTAAGAGGTTTACGTAGTGGAATGTATAGATATTGTCCTAAAATTTGTGATATAGTGATTTTCCAAGTGTAGCTAAGATGTGGCACAAGGCCGAAAGTGTGGAGCACCCAGTGAGGGCCAAACTCACTACTCAGTCATAATTGTTTTAGTGGGACAAGTTTGCTAACCATTACACTGCCTTGAGCTATCCATAGTAGTAGTATATATATATATATATATATATATATATATATATATATATATATATATATATATATATATTATATATATATTACTAAAAATACCATTTACAACATTAGTTGTAATAATTAATTTGTGTAACATTTTTTAAAAGCATATTTGAAATATTTATTCTGCATTATTTATTTTTAATTTAAATTTTATTATTGCTGTGTTTCTGTTGATAAATTTTTATTTCTAAATTCATCATGTTTGAATTGAAAGAGTTTATACAAGATGAATATTCTTTATCTAAAATCTGAAAGTTTTTCAGGTATTAACATGACTTTGCCACAAATTTAAAATTTCAGAAAGGTTATTAGGTGATGTGCAGCTGTTGTAAGTGACTATGTCTACCTTGGGTGTTCCCCATCTCAGCTACATAGCTGCCAGTTTTTTGTTAGCGATCATCACAGAAACACCTTTGTTTATAGATTACTTCCCAGGTGTTTTGTGCTGAATAAATATATTATTCAAAATGTCAAAAAATCTTGCAGATACCTATATGGGTAGTGAAAAAAAAAGCATTTATATTTATCAATGTCACAGAATTGTTCTAGTGAGACAAATTTGCTAACCATTAAACTGCCTCGAGATGACCCTAAAATGTGTGATATAACACTGGACAATCTCCCCAGGGGTGGAGAGAAAGCTACAGGCAGCAGAAACATGGTTCTATAAAAGGATACTGAAAATTCCATGGATGGAGCGAGTAAGCAACAAGAAATTCTTAAAGAAAATGGCAATAGAAAGAACACTTCTACTCAAAATCAGGAAGAGATAGCTGAAATTCCTTGGACACATAATGAGGAAGGAGGGCTTGGAAAACTTAACCCTCAAAGGGCATATTGAGGGCAAGTCTTAAAATGGCAACAGGAAGAACACTTCTACTCAGAATCAGGAAAAGATAGCTGAAATTCCTTGGCTACATAATCAGAACAGAGGACTTGGAAAATTTAATCCTCATGAGACATAGTGAGAGATAGGGGAAAGCAGTGAGCCACTGACGAGCTTGTGTGACTAGATGGAGGAGAGCCATGATCAGCCACGTCCAGAAAAGACTTGACATATGAAAGACTAAGAAGTACAGTCCTTTCTTGATATCACACTCAACTCTCCCCTGATAACAATTAGGTGTGATGTTTATTTTACAATATGCAAAATTTTTGTGGAGTAAGTAAGTAAATAAGACATTCCCGGAAAAAACAAATGAACTAGGCAAGACGCCTTAATAAAGGAACTCAAAGTGAGTGAGGAGAGTTCTGTTGGAGTCATTTGAGACATAATATTATAACACTGGCAATGAGGGATCGAAAAAAATAAAACAACAACAACTGTTGCTGTTGTTTCTGTAGTTCCAACAATAAAATTTAATTGAAATAATACAGAAGAAAACGGAAAATTTCCCAAGTTCTTTCACTGCCGAAGTGGTGGCAGATGCCATATCTGAATTCACATACAATTCAGATGATGGAATTACCTTTTCTGCTTATTTTAGAAGGTCAAGCAATTTTTCAGAGAAGAATGTAACGACTGGGAATATGAGAAAAAAAACAAGACATTTGTTGAGAAAGTTAGCACCAGGATAACGTGAAAAATAGTGTAATTTTATCCTACCGAAAAAAAAATCAGGAGAAATTTGCTTTGAAGAAACAGTAAATATTCTGATTAAAACTTTTAAGGAGAAAAGCTCGTTATTCAATACTAGTTGGAAGTGTATCAATTTGAAAACAAAGATTTTGTCACATATGCTAAAATCATTAACAAGGAGCGTGAAAGATTAAAAATAAGTGACTCCAGATACATTTAAAGGGTTAATTTTCGTTCAAGGGATAACAGTGAAAAATAACACAGAAATACGTGCTAAGATTCTAAAGAAAGTTGAACAGAATCAGAAACTAACACAAGAAAAATTGGACGAATATCAGAGAATCCTAAATCTGAGATGTAATATGAATGAAATTAAAGAAAAAGAATGCGCATACATACAAGCTAAAGAAAATATGGAAGAAGAAAAATTAATTCACGTTTCAGATGTGGAAGGTTACATGTCGGAGTCGACTGTCCCTTTAAGAATTCAAAGTGTTACAAGTGTGGAAAAGAAGGACATAAAATGTTACACTGTAAAACTAAAGCAAGGAAAAGTTCTTACAGGAAAAATTTTACACAGCGTTGCGATGGAAAAAATAATTATAGAAAATCAAAGAAAATTTTTGTTTGTGAAAATTAATAATGTGGATGTAAAACTGCAACTATAAACTGGTACTGATATCACAATAATCAAGAAAGCCACATGGAAAGCAAACAGAAAATCTATATTAAAACTTAAAAAATCGCATGTTCACGTGTCGAATAAGAAATAATTTTTTAATGGTAAAATGACTTGTAACATTTCAATTCGTAACAAGTATGTAAAACCTAAGGCTTATGTGTTAAAAATACTACAAATTTATTCGGTACTGACTAGATGGAATTATTTGTGTTGTGGGAGTTACTTATAAACATTTATTGCAAAAATTTAAGTGGACAAGCGATCAGTTTAAAAAAATGCAATGGAATCAGTTAAAGAAAAGATTTACGGAAGAAAGGTCCGCAAGAAATGAAGAACCTATGTAAGTATTGTATGATATTTTTGACGTACCAACACCCCAAGAATTCATTGAACGTACAAGTATGATTGCCAGAAAAGGAAACGTATGGAATAAACCAGGGGTTGACCCAAAATAAAAGAAATACAAAGTTCGGTATGTGGGGAATTTGCCAGAAATAGCCGGGGGTGGGGGCGAATACTTAGAAATAAAATAAAATATTTACTAGTGAAAATTGTTTTTCAAAAGCCCATTTGTGGAGTAAATAAATGAACTAGGCAAGATGGCGGGCATGGTTTGTTAATTTGATTAATATTTATTTATCTATATGGATTAATTTAATTTACTTGATTTTGTTTATTTTATTTATTTGCATTTATTCTTTTCAGTTTTTGATTTTTAAGTAACATAGTAAAAATTTGTTTTGTGCCTGTGTTTTGAGATGAATTTTGATCGTTTATTTAGTAGTTTGTATATATATATATATATATACTTTCGTTAAATATGGGCAAATATTATTTGGAAATTTTTATTCAGTTTTTCTTTTTTCTTTTGTCCTTGTACTTTTTTTGGATGACAGTGAGTAGAAAAATTCACTCAATCCCCAAAAAAGAAAAAATGTAAAGAGACAAGAAAGACTGAATAAAAAAATTAAAATTATTCCTTGTCCGTAGACTGCAATGAAACATATATGAAAGAAGGGTTGCTACCCAAATATACAATACACATTTTTTTTTCATTTTGCAAAATTCAAAAAAAATAATAGAGAACACAGCTTCATGAATTGTCATGAAATGATATTTTTCTTCAAGCTATATATGCATAATCAAGGGTTGCTGAAAAGTTCTTGAACCGACGAAGAAGTGTTTCAAAAATAAATTCTCATATTTGCTCACTTGCTTAGGTGGGATGATGATAATTTTCGGCATGCCTTGGTAGAGATATGTTGCGGGCTTGTGTATGCGTTGTGACATAAACACGTGTGTCTCCTAAAATGCACACAGCAAACATGGCAAACTCGGAGTATGAGTCCACGTAAAGAAATGTAAAGAAACAGGAGCCGATAGATATATACAAACAAATGATAACGTCTTAACAACAAAGGGTTACAAGTGACAAAGACAATAATGTGCGTAACAAATGAATGGGGAAACTGTTTTAGTCCAAAGTATGTGCAGCGAGTGAATGTGCGTACGTACGTGTGTGTGTGTATGTATTGTTCATGCGTGTCCCAAAAAGGGAACGCGTTCTCCTGCTAGAGATCTACATGTCGGTGCATAAGCGGAAAAGTAAGAAGAGAGTGATAAACTCGTCGTATGGTTTTCAGGCACTTTCCAAAGGTGCCGCACGCTGGGATCAACCCCTCCAGTTCGATAACATCAAGAAGTCTCCTTCCCGACAAATCGACTATGGTGAGATTCGAACCCGGGTCTCGTGGATGGAATGCAAACTTTATAACCACATGGTCACGTGCCCATAAGGAGGGAGTAACCATACATATATATCTGTAAATTAATTTTGCATAAATTCCTTTTCAGATCGGAAAAGAACTAAGGTTTTTTTTCACTGGAATTTTGTGTAATTCATTATCAGAAATCATATATTATTTAGTAAAATATGCTTTCCGCACATTTGTGAAGATATAAAGACTGAAAGAAGAATGGGTTTTTACATGACTGAAATGTTGTGAGAGGGGAAGAGATATTAGTCCGAACCAGCCACATCCCTTTCTTTTAAGTACCATATTCCTTCAAGACGTGGGCGATCATGACTTTCAACAAATTTTTGTCCCACGTAGCTCTTAGTAATGCTTGTCTTTTTGCTGTCTCTCTGCACCCCAGTTCTGCTGACCATTTACACAAGTTCATAAGGCAGGTTATTTGCTGCTTTCCTCTGTCTTTCTTGCCTTCAACATTTCCCTGTGTGTGTTAAACTTTCCAAACCTCTTTCCTCATTATGTGCCCTAGAAATTTCAATGGTCTTGTAGAAGACCGTGTGGGTTTGAGTGATGTTGAATTAGAAACACGTGCTATTTATTTCTGCTAGATGGTTCAACTACAAGAATATGGCGGACTCAAGTTGAGTCCAACCGAAGATGTAAAAAAAACAAAAACAAACAAGATATGCCAACAAATATATGTATTAAACAACAAATTTACAAGTGACATAGACATTACCATTTGTGTTTGTGTGTGAACGAAAAGAGTTTGTATATTGGTGAAAGTTCGTACGTACGTGTGTGTGTGTGTTTAATGCCGTTTTCCCACAAGTGGGCGAAAACGCTGGTCTCCGTGAGAGATTACATTTTTAAATCTGTCCGCTGAAATGCCAAGTAGAAAAGAGAACGAGGCAATAAATTACCCAGTATTTATAGTATAGGGAGAGCGACTCCTAGTGAACAATTAGGGGATTAAGGAGGAGCTAACTCGGACAGTCTCCTTCTGATTCTAAGTCTCAGTGTCCATCAAGTTTTAGTTTTCTCTTAAGCTTCATCGTTGCTCATAAATTCTATCCATGGTATTCTGTCTCCTTCTGTAGAACCATATTTCTGTTGCTTCAAGTCTCTGCTTCATCTGTGAACATCCACTGCCATATAGGAGGACCAGTATCACATAAGAATTAAGTAATATTTTCTTTGTTTCTAACGAGATCTTTCTTTTTCTTAATGCTTTGCTAAGCTTTTGTAAGGTAAGTTTCGTTATTCAAATGTGTCTTGTGATTTTAAAAACCGAATATAACAAAATTCACATATTGTTGGGCTGCATTTTATTTCTCTGTCCTACAGCAAATTTTCTGAATTTCTAAAGACAAGGTGTATTTTTTTACTATTATACATTGATTATTTTAGACCTGGTTTCTTATTTCGTTGATTTTTATCACCGTTTTTACTTTTTACATATATTTGTTTACTCTTTCCTTCAGCTTTATTATGATAATAAAAACGGCCAGAAAAGACTTCGGAGGAAATATCTATTGAAATATTGTGACGACAAAGATGAGGAAACTGGTTCACAAGAATCAATGTGTAAAAGTAACAATGCCATGTCTTGAAAAGTCAGATGCATAGCTAAATGCTATAAGGGGCGAAACGCTGTACATAGATAAGAAAACTGCACCTAATGGAATGTTGTATGATAGTTATAGTGCCTTGTCGAAAAACATGTCTATAGAAAAGATGGCCAGAGAGGACAGTCGCTTAAAAGTGATAACGGCAATAAAAAATTATCTAAAAGAATTTTCATATAATGGTAATAATATATCATCTATCTTTTTTCTTTCTATTCACAAAAATGCATTTAGGGACTCATAGATATTCTATGAAAAGCGTTCCGTTCTCATTGTCGGGCAAAAAAAGTATATGAGGCTAATCTAATATAGTTTTACTTGCAACTGTAACAAGGCAACAGATGTATAGAATATTATATCTCATTTATTCGATTTATTTGCAAAAACAAACTCCCTATTTCCCAAACACATAACAATAGAGGGGATGAACAGTAACATGTGTAGATTAGACGCTTAACCCTGAATTTATATATCACTGTCGCTCTCCGTGGCTAGATGTAACCATAAATTCTATACTAAACGCTTCTTTATTTTTTGCACTTTGCGTTTCCATGCTTTCCAGCCAACGCAATGCCAATTGCTATCTACTATCCTCCTGATTACACTTTTCTCTTCCCGCTCATTATTAATGTTTCTGTTCCTAATTCTCTCCACCGTGTAACCCTTTGCGTCTTAGTGGCTTTACTGCCTTTGCACGGGGTGATACCGATTTAAAAGAATAATAAACCTGTTCGTATAATATTGGTAAACCAACCATTTGTGTAAGATGCTCGGCGATCTGTAACAGATTTTCTTTTCTTAGAAAAACGTGCTTTTATAAAGAAAATATACACTATTTACATTATTTGGACTATTGTCCTCATCTTTGTCGCCATATTTATTACAACGTTTCGGCCGTTGTACGCCTTAACCAGGTATTGAACTCAAACTCAAGGACACAAGGCATAGTAGATAAAGGCGTTGTGACACGCCTTAGGCGGTGGAGAACTTGGAGAGGGGAATTAACATGAGATAACTGATAAGTATAATTGACATCCATTAAACATGACACGTGGAACTAGAACTGTCTACCGCAGTGAGCGAAATAAATGGTTCAGTTCAACATTCCAACCACCTGAAGAAGGCCGGAGCGTACAACGGCCGAAACGTTGTAATAAATATGGCGACAAAGATGAGGACAATATTCCGAATAAAGTAAATAGTGTACATAATACATCATCTCAGAAATATAGACAGATACTGAAAGGTCGAAACGTTGTGATAAATATAGCAACAAAGATGAGGACAATAGTCCGAATGATGTAAATTAGTGTACATGATACCTCATCTCATAAATATATACAGATACTGAAAGAAAATATAGTTTGTTATTATAATCTCTAACAATGCAATCACGGTGATTTATATGTTCCATGTATGGGTTTGTTCGAGAAGTTTAGTAATAACATATATTTTTAGTCTGAGTGTGGGAATTTAATCAAACCTGTACAATACATTGAAGAATATTGAGCGGTGATTCGAACTGGGGACCGGAGGTGGTCCCTGTCGTAGTTAATCTGAAACATATCGATTGTAAGCCAAGTTGTCTCCCTTGTCAAAGGTCAGAGATCAATCTAATTTCAAATAACTGATTTTCAAAGAATAACATTCAAGTCAATGTGCCATTTCTTGCTCAATATCGCAAACATACCTCATATATGTGTGTTTACAACGTTCGCATTTAAAAATAATTTTTCTACCGTGTATTCAATGTCTAGTTTTCAAAAACGAAGCCACTGGAAACTTTTTCACGGCAATCTCTCAGTAATATATGATCACTGATAGTAATATATGTAAAACTAGTGTAGAGCCTTGTTATCTGTGGTTGAGAGATTCTTCACGAAGTGTCAAACCCGTTAATAATAGCAAACACTATTTTTTTTTAATCATTGCTGTTTGCTGATAAAAGGAATCAATGTATAGTATCTCGCAAGTTTGGTTTCAGAGATTATTGGCGGCTCTGCAAAAGTGTGCTTAACAACAGCAAATCCACAACCGCTCCCCTATTCAATCAATTTGAAGTCTTGATGTTTACAGCCGATAAGGTGGAATGTTTTGCTCGTAAATTCTTGACAGGGTTTGGCATGGTGGTATTCTACATAAGATTCAGTGCTAAGGTATTACAGGACGCTTGATTTAATCCAATTATTCCTATCGAATCGTGAAATGAAGGTCATTCTAAACGGGCTCGCTTCCAGATCCTTTCACATGAATGTGGGTGTACCCGAAGCTCTATACTGGGTCCTACGATGTTTCTGATCTTTATCAATGATCTTTGTGATGTCATCAGTTACCAAGTAGGCATTTATGCAGATGACACTACCATTTAGTCAATAGCTAATCCGTCAGAGCTGACAAAGTGAACCTGGCTTCTGCTCTTGAAAAGGGACTCCAATCAGTGTTTAACAGGGTCAGGAAATAGCTTGTAAATTTTAATGCCTCCAAAACTAAACTCTTCACAACCACCATAGAGAAACTTCCCTGCCCACCATCTGCATGGCTGATGCTTGACTCCAGAAGAGCGTCTCACTGTGCCTTCTTGGTCTCATATTTTCAAATGACTTGAAGTGGAACAACTACGTTGAATCAATAGCTGCATCTACTGCAAGGAAAGTTGGTTCATTGCGCCATGCCAGAAGGTTTTTCTCATTAGAGTCCATCTTGCACATTTACGTATCTACCATTCATCTATGCATTGAATACTGTTGCCATATCTGGTCTGGTGCCCCTTCATATCAAGTTTCTTGACAAAATCCAAAGAAGGATCTGTAATGCAATCGATCCTGACTTGGCATCTCTACTTTCTCAGAGACATGATGTGGCTTCCCTCTGTCTTTTCTACAAACATTTTCTGCTCTGACAAGCTTTTTCCCTGGGGCCCTGACTACATGAATTTAAGTGTGACATCTAGATCATACCCTTTTACCATTGAAATCAATAAATGTAACCATCACTTCTACTCCAGCAGTTTCTTTTCTCACACTACTTCCCAACAGTGGAACTCCCTTCCGCTTACTTGCTTCCTGATAACTATAATCTTCTAAAATTTAAATGCAACATCAACCACCATATTCTGTTGACTTGAACCCCATTCATCTTTTATCCTTTTCTCAATCCCCACTATACCCAGTCTTTTCTCACACTTTCACCCTCTGTAATCCCCTGCGTACTAGGGACACTCACCCCTTACTTTGGGAGAAATGATTATAAAAAGAATTTCAATCCAAATAAGTGAATAATTCTACTAAGATGCAAGGAATTACTGACTGTAAAAGAACGAAAAAAAGCGAAAACATTATTAAGGAGAGGGAGAACAATAAAAGAACAGGAATCAAGAAGACAGAAGATAACATTTGATGTTGCATTTAAATTTTTGTAGATCAGAGTAGAATGGTAAGCAAGAAATCGGAAGAGAATTCTACAAGCGAGAAGTGTGAGAAAAGAAACTGCTAGCATGTAACTTATGATTACATCTTGCCATTTCAACTGTAAAATGATGGGACCTTGCTGCCAATCTAGTACTGCGCTTAAATTCATAAAGTCTAGGTACCATAGAAGAAAGATCATCAGAATAATTATCATGAAAACATTTATAGAAAAGGCATATAGAAGCTACTTTATCCTGGTGGGAAAGTGACTGAAGCCAATATGCCAAGTCAGCACCAATAATATTGCAGATTCTTCTTTGCATTTTGTCAAGAATCTCAAAATACATAGAAGCACCAGACCAGATGTGACAGCAATATTCAATACATAGATGAATGACAGACTTATAAACTTGTAAGATAGATTCTGGCAAGAAATAATATATACTAAGTATATCCAAAACATTTTACTATACATCATAAGTCTATGTCATAATAGAGGCAACATAGCTCCCCCCCACACACATGGTGGAGTAATAGCATCTCAGATTGAGGAATCGGAGAGCTGAGTTCGAATTCCAGTCGAATGTATTACATTCACTTACGTGCTAATACCTTTGGGAAAGGTATAAATCCTCTTCTTCTTCTCCCAGCTATGGGTAAATAGCAGGACAGACCGGGTTCTATAGCCTTGGATGGCAATTGGTCTACCGCAGAAAGAAATGGCAATCTACTGTGGGAAAAATTTACGTCATCAGTCATGTATTGAAAGGTACATGATTGCCTATGTGTGTATCATGCATACCACACAACTGACTTATCAATTATAAAAGAGAAATGAATAAGACAAATATTTCAGTAATCAATGAAGGAAACACTTTTTTTTATCTTAATTTGATCTTCTCATTATTTTCAATGCCTCTCCATATATATAAATTATTCATTTTAATATTTTAAGAATAATATTAAATAGAATAATTATTAAATACTTACGTTTTGCTACTTTGAAATATATTTTGCAAAATATTTTTGGTTTAATAAAAATTATGAAGATGAAGCTTTTTGCCAATCAAGCCAAGTGCAAATAAGAGAAACTGATTTAATAGATGGTGAGTTTGTAATGTACAATTATAAAAATAACGTTTTGCCCATTTTCTTTTTTACATTTTACTCATTTAATGTATATTTTAGACTGTATTTTCAGTTTAATATTTTGAACACATAAAATTTGCAGTTTGGTTCAAGTGCAGTGAGGTTAATATATGGTGAACAATTCCGTGGATGATCAGATCTAATTATTTTTATTTTTTAAATTTAATCTTAACAAAAGGATAAAAAAAACAAGGATATTTGTCATAAGTTTTTTTTTTTCGTTGGTGTTTGAACTGTAAAATGTTTGATTATCATTGGAAAAAAATGATAAACATAACCAAAAGAGAGAGAGAGAGAAAAAAAAAAAGAAAGAAAGAAAAAAGAAGGAGAAGAGAGAAAGAAAAAAGATGAAAGGGTGAGAAAGAAAAAAGATGGAAGGGAGAGAAAGAAAAAAGATGGAAGGGAGAGAAAGAAAAAAGATGGAAGGGAGAGAAAGAAAAAAACGAAAAGAGAGAAAGAAAAAGAAAAGAAAAAAACAAAGAGATAAAGAAAAAGAAAAAACAAAGAGAGGGAGAATAAAAACAGAGATAAAGAAATAAAAACAGAGAAAGAAAAAAAGAAAGAGAAATTAAAAGAAAGAAAAAGAGAGAAAGAAAAAAGTAAAAAGAGAGAAAAAAGATAAAGAAAAAAGAAGGTAAAAAGGAGAGAAAAAAAAAAAAAAAAAAAAAAAAAGATGTCTCATGACAATAAGAATACACTGTAGTACTTTCTCCTCATCTTTTAATAGGAATCATTGTGTTCTGTTTTACGTCAATGAATTTGAAATGCCAGAATTATTTAATTCAACTTTGAAAGTTTTAAACAATTTTGTGTCATTTCAAACAGAACTAATCAGCTCTACATGTTTTTTGTATTATTGATTTCATTTATTTTGTTTTTGTTGTAACAAGAGTTGACGGGGGGTTATCCCACTTGACTTTGCTTAAAAACTATCTCTAGGAGGCGCTCCTTAAGCATATATAAATGTGTGCATTTTTTTCCCCCTATTCTCTTTCCTCTTTACAGCTTTTCAATTCCAGTTATATGATGTAATTACACATGGGGGGGAAAAATGTTCATGTTTTTTTGTCTTGACTTTTTGTACTCTGTCGCACACATTTGTTACACACTCACACAAATAAGCACCTTATTAATCTAGTTTCCATTTTTTTTTTCCTTTTTGTCACATTTAATTATTTTATTAATACATGCTTTATCATTTGTTTTATATTGTCTTGTGTTACTCATTTTTTACTTGAACTCATTTTGAGTACATCAATATTGTGGGATAAATTTTCTAGGAGCCAGTAAATATTTCCTCTCCAAAGTGTTGATTCCCCCAACATCATGGTCACTAAGTATTTATCCAATTACTACATATTCTTGCAACATAGCCACATCATTTCGGTCGATCCATTCTAGATCCTTCATTAAGTGTATAAATCAGTCCAGATTGCCTTTCAATGTTATCATAATCTTTCCTATGCAGTGAAAGGAAATATAGAATCAACAATGTCATGCACTATACTGTTAAATTTGGTTTAATGGTTTGGCTTGATCAGGATATTGGTAACCATGTTTCTTTCTGTTGCTCACAATTTACTTCTGTTTGGATGGATCAGTGGACACAAGCCAGAAGTAACAATTAAAAATCCGTAATTGTGCATATACAAAAACTGTGAGAACAACAACAAACAGTGAGATAAAATGTCTGAACAACTTTTTGAATGAATGTAGCTTGTGGCATATGTGTTCACTTCAGAAGATTTTGTTGGAGTGGATAAGGTGGTAGGAAATTATTTTATCGAAAACAAGACATAAAATGAACTAAACACAAGGGTTTAAAATATAGAATAAATTTTTATTTATTTCTTTAGAGTGATGAATGAGTCTTTTGCTATTTTACATACCAGAAAGTTTGTTAATGAGGTGGATATTGATAGCAGTCTGGAGAAATGTTGATCTTTTGTCAGGGGTGGGACCAGAATGACACCAGGAGAAAGATGGAACAAAAGAATGCAGCCAAGTGTGATGTGTGAAGAAGCAGTCAAGAGGTCAGCTGCTACTGACAATTCTTTCTTGTTCAGAGCCAAGAAAAAACACAGCAGGTCAACATTGACCTAATTTTTGAGATTACTACTATTCCTACCACGGTCTTACTTCACCAACAGATATTTATAGAGACTGCTACCAATATCTACCAGAATAACAAACTTTTTGCTGCACCAAATACCAAACAAGAACTCACTCTTCACTCTAAATAATAGAAATAAAAATATATTTATTTATTTTAAGCCCTTGAGTAAATTCATTTTATTCCTAAAGTTTTTGATAAAATAATTATCCTACTGTCTATCCACACTGGCAACATTCAGAAATAAATATATGTGCCACAGGCTGATGTAAAAATTATAGAATTTATCTAAAATGAAGCAAAAAATAATTGTGGATACCAAATGTCACACAAAATTATAATTTAAATGGTAAGAGTGAATGAAGCATAAATGGCTTGTTTTTTAAATGGTAAGAGTGAATGAAGCATAAATGGCTTGTTTTTTAAATGGTAAGAGTGAATGAAGCATAAATGGCTTGTTTTTAAATGGTAAGAGGAATGAAGCATAAATGGCTTGTTTTTAAATGGTAAGAGTGAATGAAGCATAAATGGCTTGTTTTTAAAAATGGTAAGAGTGAATGAAGCATAAATGGCTTTTTTTTAAATGGTAAGAATGAAGCATAAATGGCTTGTTTTTTTTTTAATGGTAAATGAAGCATAAATGGCTTGTTTTTTAAATGGTAAGAGTGAATGAAGCATAAATGGCATAAATGGCTTTTTTTTAAATGGTAAGAGTGAATGAAGCATAAATGGTTTGTTTTTTAAATGGTAAGAGTGAATGAAGCATAAATGGCTTTGTTTTTAAATGGTAAGAGTGAATGAAGCATAAATGGCTTGTTTTTTTAAATGGTAAGAGTGAATGAAGCATAAATGTTTTTTTTAAATGGTAAGAGTGAATGAAGCATAAATAAATGGTAAGAGTTGTTTTTTTTTTTTTTAATGGTAAGAGTGAATGAAGCATAAATGGCTTTTTTTTTAAATGGTTTTTTTAAGAGTGAATGAAGTAAATGGTAAGAGTGAATGAAGCATAAATGAATTTTTTTAAATGGTAAGAGTGAAT
The DNA here is from genome assembly GCA_903632075.3 of Acanthosepion pharaonis. Classification (NCBI taxonomy): domain Eukaryota; kingdom Metazoa; phylum Mollusca; class Cephalopoda; order Sepiida; family Sepiidae; genus Acanthosepion; species Acanthosepion pharaonis. The sequence continues at coordinate 4,468,473 of CAHIKZ030004384.1, read as the reverse complement.
GAAATGAAACGCATTTTTTTAAATGGTAAGAGTGAATGAAGCATAAATGGCTTGTTTTTAAATGGTAAGAGTGAAAATGGCTTTGTTTTTAAATGGTAAGAGTGAATGAACATAAAATGGCTTGTTTTTTAAATGGTAAGAGTGAATGAAGCATAAATGGCTTGTTTTTTAAATGGTAAGAGGAATGAAGCATAAATGGCTTTTTTTTAAATGGTAAGAGTGAATGAAGCATAAATGGCTTGTTTTTTAAATGGTAAGAGAATGAAGCATAAATGGCTTGTTTTTAAATGGTAAGAGTGAATGAAGCATAAATGGCTTGTTTTTAAATGGTAAGAGTGAATGAAGCATAAATGGCTTGTTTTTTAAATGGTAAGGTAAGAAGCATAAATAAACTTGTTTTTTAAATGGTAAGAGTGAATGAAGCATAAATGGCTTGTTTTTTAAATGGTAAGAGTGAATGAAGCATAAATGGCTTGTTTTTTAAATGGTAAGAGTGAATGAAGCATAAATGGCTTGTTTTTTAAATGGTAAGAGTGAATGAAGCATAAAATGGCTTGTTTTTAAATGGTAAGAGTGAATGAAGCATAAATGGCTTGTTTTTTAAATGGTAAATGAATGAAGCATAAATGTTTTTTTAAATGGTAAGAGTGAATGAAGCATAAATGGCTTGTTTTTAAATGGTAAGAGTGAATGAAGCATAAATGGCATTTTTTAAATGGTAAGAGTGAATGAAGCATAAATGGCTTGTTTTTAAATGGTAAGAGTTTTAAATGGCTTGTTTTTTAAATGGTAAGAGTGGTTTTTTTTTAAATGGTAAGAGTGAATGAAGCATAAATGGCTTGTTTTTGGTAAATGGTAATGAGTGAAGCATAAATGGCTTGTTTTTTAAATGGTAAGAGTGAATGAAGCATAAATGGCTTTGTTTTTAAATGGTAAGAGTGAATGAAGCATAAATGGCTTTTTTTTAAATGGTAAGAGTGAATGAAGCATAAATGGCTTGTTTTTTTTAAATGGTAAGAGTGAATGAAGCATAAATGGCTTTTTTTTAAATGGTAAGAGTGAATGAAGCATAAATGGCTTTGTTTTTTAAATGGTAAGAGTGAATGAAGCATAAATGGTAAGAGTGAATGAAGCAATGGCTTGTTTTTTAAATGGTAAGAGTGAATTTTTTAAATGGTAAGAGTGAATGAAGCATAAATGGTTTGTTTTTTAAATGGTAAGAGTGAATGAAGCTTGTTTTTTTTTAATGGTAAGAGTGAATGAAGCATAAATGAAATGGTAAGAGTGAATGAAGCATAAATGGCTTGTTTTTTAAATGGTAAGAGTGAATGAAGCATAAATGGCTTGTTTTTTTAAATGGTAATGAACTAAGCATAAATGGCATGTTTTTTAAATGGTAAGAGTGAATGAAGCATAAATGGTTTGTTTTTTTTAAATGGTAAGAGTGAATGAAGCATAAATGGCTTGTTTTTAAATGGTAAGAGTGAATGCATAAATGTTTTTTTTAAATGGTAAGAGTGAATGAAGCATAAATGGCTTGTTTTTTAAATGGTGAATGAAGCATAAATGGCTTGTTTTTAAATGGTAAGAGTGAATGAAGCATAAATGGCTTGTTTTTAAATGGTAAGGTGAAGCATAAATGGTTTTTTTTAAAATGGTAAGAGTGAATGAAGCATAAATGGCTTGTTTTTTAAATTAAATGAATGAAGCATAAATGGCTTGTTTTTTTAAATGGTAAGAGTGAATGAAGCATAAATGGCTTGTTTTTTTTAAATGGTAAGAGTGAATGAAGCATAAATGGCTTGTTTTTAAATGGTAAATGAATGAAGCATAAATGGTTTTTTTTAAATGGTAAGAGGAATGAAGCATAAATGGTTTTTTTTTTAAATGGTAAGAGTGAATGAAGCATAAATGGCTTTTTTTTTAAATGGTAAGAGTGAATGATAAATGGCTTGTTTTTTAATGGTAAATGAAGCATAAATGGCTTGTTTTTTTAAATGGTAAGGTGAATGAAGCATAAATGGCTTGTTTTTTAAATGGTAAAATGGTAAATGGAGGTAAGAATGAAAGTGAATGATAAATTTGTTTTTAAATGGTAAGAGTGAATGAAGCATAAAAATTTGTTTTTTTTAAATGGTAAGAGTGAATGTAAATGAAATGGTAAGAGTGAATAAATAAATGGCTTTTTTTTAAATGGTAAGAGTGAATGAAGCATAAATAATGCTGAATGAAGCATAAATAGTTTTTTTTAAATGGTAAGAGTGAATGAAGCATAAATGGCTTTGTTTTTTAAATGGTAAATGAGTGAATGAAGCATAAATGGTTTGTTTTTTAAATGGTAAGAGTGAATGAATGAAATGGTATAAAATGAAGCATTTGTTTTTTTTTAAATGGTAAAGGTAATGAAGCATAAATGAAGTGAATGATAAATGGCTTGTTTTTTAAATGGTAAGAGTGAATGAAGCATAAATGGCTTGTTTTTTAAATGGTAAGAGTGAATGAAGCATAAATGGCTTGTTTTTTAAATGGTAAGAGTGAATGAAGCATAAATGGCTTGTTTTTAAATGGTAAAATGAAGCATAAATGGCTTGTTTTTTAAATGGTAAGAGTGAATGAAGCATAAATGGCTTGTTTTTTAAATGGTAAGAGTGAATGAAGCATAAATGGCTTGTTTTTTAAATGGTAAGAGTGAATGAAGCATAAATGGCTTGTTTTTTAAATGGTAAGAGTGAATGAAATAAATGGCTTGTTTTAAAATAAATGGCTTGTTTTTAAATGGTAAGAGTGGTAAAATGGCTTGTTTTTTAAATGGTAAGAGTGAATGAAGCATAAATGGCTTGTTTTTTAAATGGTAAGAGTGAATGAAGCATAAATGGCTTGTTTTTTAAATGGTAAGAGTGAATGAAGCATAAATGGCTTGTTTTTTAAATGGTAAGAGTGAATGAAGCATAAATGGCTTGTTTTTTAAATGGTAAGGTAAATGGCTTGTTTTTTAAATGGTAAAAATTAAATGGCTTGTTTTTAAATGGTAAGAGTGAATGAAGCATAAATGGCTTGTTTTTGGTAAGAGTGAATGAAGCATAAATGGTTGTTTTTTAAATGGTAAGTGAATAAATGGCTTGTTTTTTAAATGGTAAAAAGAATGAATGAAGCATAAATGGCTTGTTTTTAAATGGTAAGAGTGAATGAAGCATAAATGGCTTTTTTTAAATGGTAAGAGTGAATGAAGCATAAATGGCTTGTTTTTTAAATGGTAAAAGTAATGAGTGAATAAATGGCTTGTTTTTTAAATGGTAAGAGTGAATGAAGCATAAATGGTAAGCTTGAATGAAGCATTTTTTTTTTAAATGGTAAGAAATGAAGCATAAATGAAATGGTAAGAGTGAATGAAGCATAAATGGCTTTGTTTTTTAAATGGTAAGAGTGAATGAAGCATAAATGGCTTGTTTTTAAATGGTAAGAGTGAATGAAGCATAAATGGCTTGTTTTTAAATGGTTTTTTTGTTTTTTAAATGGTAAGAGTAAATGAAGCATAAATGGCTTGTTTTTTAAATGGTAAGAGTGAATGAAGCATAAATGGCTTGTTTTTAAATGGTAAGAGTGAATGAAGCATAAATGGCTTTTTTTAAATGGTAAGAGTGAATGAAGCATAAATGGCTTGTTTTTAAATGGTAAGAGTGAATGAAGCATAAATGGCTTGTTTTTTTTAAATGGTAAGAGTGAATGAAGCATAAATGAATGTTTTTTTAAATGGTAAGAGTGAATGAAGCATAAATGGCTTGTTTTTAAATGGTAAGAGTGAATGAAGCATAAATGGCTTGTTTTTTAAATGGTAAGAGTGAATGAAGCATAAATGGCTTGTTTTTTAAATGGTAAGAGTGAATGAAGCATAAATGGCTTGTTTTTTAAATGGTAAGAGTGAATGAAGCATAAATGGCTTGTTTTTTTTTCACTCTATATAAACCATATCCTTCTTCTGGAAAATATTACTATGTGGTTCAAATCAAACTTGTTTTTCATAAACATCTTTGCAATTTTTGTAATATAACCAGTCGTAACATGAACAGTCATTTTAATATCAACAGAAAATTGCATTGCCTTCCATTCAGTGAAGTTGTTTTATGAAATAAATTCAATTTTCTGCTATTATGATTATTTAAAAGAAATCCATGTGCCATCTTTTCTACCTCAGGCATTAAACTTGAAGCATCTCTTGAAAGTCACGCAGGAAGATGATTTGTTATGTCATACAAATGGGTTGTCGCCAAAAGATGGAGACATTTTATCAACAAAGAATTTCTGGAGTATTTTTATTTTGACAGTGAAATCTGTAGATTTAGCATATGTAATCTTAATTGTAGCATGAACAGTGTGGCTTTAAAACAGGAGTTCTTAACCAGGGGTATCCATACTGCATTACTGGATGAAAATTCCACCAAAAGTTTCCGTTGTATTCCGCATACAATAATGATCAAAGAGGTTACAGTTTTTACTTCACCTACATACCGTTTCAAACCAGACGCCGAATATATAAGAAAAAAACAAAAAACAAATGAAAACACAAGCCAAACGCATTGTAATCGAATAACGCCTACCTTTATATTAACATTTTTATTGTCTACGCTTACTTCAATATGACATGAAATGAACCGGTTCTTGTCTGATTATCGATGTCAAAAAACGTCAATCTAGGTTAGTACATGGATGGGTGAATATTTTGAAAAACAAGGATCAGTATGCGGTACCAATATGTTTCTTGGCTCTGCAGAGTCGTGCAACAGTCGCCAGAAATAGCTCTAACCAAGAGTTACAAAATGCGTAGTCTAATCCAATAAGGCAAACCCTAACGTACCGGTTAGAACGACCCAAAGTGAGCAGGTCGGGCGTTGAACTCCGTGGGCATATAATCCTGACAGTGGTGGATTGTTTTAACTCTTTTGAATATAAGACTAAAAAAGCACGAAAACGCTTAATGTTGCAGTGATAGAAAAGTGAAGACGCCACTCCGTTTCCAAACTCCTTGACGTGCGGTGGCATCAGCAATGAGATAAGCCACCAAAGGATTATGGCCTGTAGCTGGCCGACACGTTTAGATCCGTTATCTATATCTATTTCTCCCTCTCGTTTTCTCCAAGAAATTATGCCTTTTATGACCCCACTGAAATAGAGCAAGGAAAAAAAAACAAATGCTGGGGGTATGGGACTTCATTGAATTCTAAGAGGACCCAAGAAAGAAAGCTGATTTCGAAATGGCTGGGATGGATGTCAAACAGTTTTGGTGTGAACAAATCTCTGCTTACCCAAGTTTGGCAATTTGGGCAATGCATATTTTGGTTCCTTTCACAACTACATATCTCTGGGAAACAGGATTCACTGCATTATTAAGTCTGAAATCAAAGTAGAGAAATCGACTTGATGTGTCAGATGACATGCGAGTAGCTTTGTCCGTAACTATACCATGATTCCATGCTTTGATTGCAAATATCTCACTAGATTAGTAAAAGTCTGTTTTATTGTAGTCGAGATACTAAAAAAACTTACACATTTATGTTCTCTTCCTTTTTCTTGTGTAATAAAACTGAATTATAAATTTACTTTGCTTTCAGAGAATGGGTTGACTTAGTCGCAATCGGGCAGAGTCTCTGGATTGAATCCTTTGATTCCTTCCCTCGTCTTCCCGGTACCAACCATATTTATATGGTCGGTACTCCACTATGCAAATTAGGTGGATCCTACCACAACAGTTATCAATACTTATGGTTTTATTTCATGTTCTTTTCCTAGCAATCCATAGCTAAAGTACAGTAAATTCAAGCGATTGAAATATTTGGAAGACATACTGGCAAATAATAGGATTGGTGATAATTGTTTAGACAGTCAAGTGAAGTGGGTATGGGACCATACTGGACAATCCATTGAGCATTGGGGGTCTGGAATCATCAACAGGTTAAGAACCCCTGCTTTAAAAGAAATCTTATACTCAGATTCAGAAAGAAAAAGGACAGTTGAAATTTCTTGGACACATAATGAGCAACGAACGCACGGAAAACTTAACTCTCACTGGGCAAGAGTGACAGCGGAGGGCAGTGGGTCACCTATGTGATGTTTTTGTGTGAATGGGTGGTGTAATGTGGAGGGGAAGTTTTGACAAAGTGAGAAACGCTGCTAAGCTAAGGGGCACGAGGAATAGGAAGTTGTGGAGAGCCATGATAACCAATGACCTAAAAGGACATGGTACATAGAAGAAGTCTTTATTGGGATTCTGGATACTTAGGAGATGTAAAAAGTTCTCAACCTGACGAAAAGGGCATTCAAGCTGTTTGGGTTTGGGTCGGGAATTTTACTGTAACCCCTTATATAAAATTATTATTTTAACTTGGGAAAGCTCTAAGCTTTATAAAAGTCAGAGACATTTTGTAAAAAAATTGCTCCAAAACCTTAAACAAACATTCTGAAATTTTTATGCAAACTATGAAGCGCTAATCTCTAGTATTTTTTATGACTAAATCCGACAAAACCATTACTTTTCTGTTTCCCCTCAGTCTATCAAGTAAAGAAAATCTTCTCTCACTTTATTCATTGCACACATAAATAAGCATAAAAGAACCACAAAGTTAATGAAAACAGAAAAAGCAAAACTATGTAAAAAGAAAAAAGTCTAACCCAGGGGCTGGCAACCTACGGCACGCGTGCCACACGTGGCACGTCAAGCAATTTCCAATGGCACACAGCTGCAAAAAATGACATCACAAAGTCCAAACTAATTGAAGGAACATAAATGCATTTGAGCAGGTGTTCACAACAGGGCTTAGCTATCCACTTTAGCAGACAAATGTACGTGGAAAAGAAATGCCTCATCATTGTTATATATATATATATATATATATATATATATATATATATATATACAGTTGGATTGATGTGAGTTTCTGATCCTGGGTTTCACGATCTCTGCGATCCTCAGACAAACTGATTAATTTTTGAAATTTTGGGTTTATTCATGGTTGCGTGTACTCATCCTCTCATAACTAGCCAGGATTCTAGAGATAACAGCCTTATGCTAATAAGAGAACCCAATGGCCCCAAATTAGACAAATTTAGAAAAAAAAATAGTAAACACCCTAAAAACAATTGAATTTAAAATAGAAATAAATGCAAGTACAAGAACAATAATCTTCTTACATGTCACTCTCAACCTGGAGAAAAACAAATATGAATGGTACAAAAAAGATAATAACACCCCAGCTTACATGCGCACATCCTCCAACCATCCACCTTCAAGCAAATACCCATATCAATCAGCCAATGTATTATTTATATGTATAGCATGTGTCTATGTATTGTATATATATATATATATATATATATATAGCATGTGTCTGTTGTGTATATATATATACACACATATATATATATATAGCATGTGTTTATGTGTATATATATATATATATATATAGCATGTATCTATTGTGTGTATATATATATATATATATATATATATATATGTGTATGTATTGTATATATATATATATATATATATATATATATATATATATATATAGCATGTGTATGTATTGTATATATATATATATATATATATATATATAGTATGTGTATGTATTGTATATATATATATATATGTATGTAGTATGTGTATGTATTGTATATATATATGAAAGGGCCCTAGAGACTTTTAAAATTAAAATCAATGCATTCCTTGTTTTATATATATATATATATATATATATATATATATGTGTATGTATTGTATATATATATATATATAGTGTGTGTGTCTATGTATTGTGTATATACATATATATATATATATATATAGTGTGTGTGTGTGTGTGTGGTTAATGCTACTCAAGAGCTTGGGAAATTTAAACAGACTTTGAGTTGAAAAAATAAATTTTCATGTTCCAAGACATATATATAAGACAGTTTTTACTCAAAAAAAAAAAAAAAAAGGAAAAAGTCACTAAAAACATCACTTGTGTCTTGAGCAAAGTTCAGGTATGTCATGAGTTAATGTTATCCAGGCACCAAAGACTATCAGTACTTGTACCTAGTCTCACAATACTAGATTGGAATAAATACAGTCAATTTGGATCTTTCTGCACCATCGAGTGATATAAATCCCAATCAATGAAAGCAATAAATGAAAATCTTGTAAACAATTTATCTTAATGTTTGAAAACTGCCCCAGAAGACATGAAAAATGGTTGTTGGTCATGGATGAATCAAAGTGACTGCATTTGTTTTACTTGTATTTTTTTTTTTTATCCCCTGGTTAAATAATTAATATCCTTTAGTTTCGGAAATTACTTGTCATTTGTGTGAGGAAACGAAATAGAGAATGAAGATAAGGTCATAAATAAAATTTTGGTGATTTCGTATCAGCTTTGTTTTATGGGAGGGGCAGATGCCCTAGTGGATGACGGCAGAGAGGAGGCAATTGACGAATTCAAACAACAAAAGTGAAGATACACGTCTGTTTTTATTTAAATTATTTGCTCTGGATTTTCATTAAGCTCTCTGGATTTTATCCTCCTTACGGATTACCTAGTTTTTCATAAACTAAATATATATATATATATATATATATATATATATTGATTTAAATATAAAGATCATATTTCCCATTTTATTTTTAAAATAGATACAAAAGTATCTCATTTAAGAAAAAACAGGGGGTGGATTTAAGGCACCTTTCAGCTTTCAGCTGACACTTCTTCAGTAATCAATTCAGGTTGAGCCTATTCGGAGAGATTACTGCTTAACCTAGAGAATATTTAGTACTCATAAGGTTTTTTTTTTCCCTCTCTGACTTCCTTTAATTTTCCCCCTTGTATTACATCTTGGCAATCTATTGTTTTTTAACATCAGTCATTGATAATAATTTTTCTTATCAACTTCTTTGTTTTATTTGCCAACAATTATTTTTCTGAAGAAGTGTCGGTCGAAAGACACCTTAAATACCCCCCTTTTTTTTTAAACGAGATACTTTAAAAATAAAATGGGAAATATGATCCTTATATTTAAATCAATATTGACTTGATTTGGCAGTAAAAAGAACCTGTTTATATATATATATATAATGTGTGTGTGTGTGATTTCTGTAGTTTACTGCTACCAGCAAGCAGAAATATGATGGCCATTTTGGACGAAACTAGTCGAGGAATCTAACTGAAATAATAATAAAAAAACCGAAAGAATATTAATCTACAACCCAGTGTGTCTGAAGATTTCAATTTTTTAATATATTTTTATTGTTCAAAAAAAAAAAAAAAATATATATATATATATATATATATATATTTAATGAAAAACAGACCACTTTAAGGTAACCATTAAAATAATTTATTTCACCAAAATCCTTTTTAAAGGACTTCAGATCATCAGGTAACACTTCCAATAATGAAATGAAGGGAAAAATGGGATTAGAAATTGATGGGTAGTGTAATTTTTGTAATTTAACAGGGGCTGAGAGTGGCAGTTACAGAGACAAGATAGAGTATAGGGAGGGGTTAGTTTCATATCTCTCTTAAGCATGCATTATATTGGGGTAGGAGGAGTGACCAAACCTTGACCTATTTAGATGGTTAACTTAACGGAAATGATATGTAGGAAAAGGAAAGGAAGAAAAGAAGGGGAAAAAAGGGAGGAGACAGATGACAGTAATACAGATATATCCAAATGAGTGTTACGGCAAAGAGAGAGGGGGAGAGGGAAGTGAATCGAAAGAGGCTGTAATTTTGTCTTAACAAAATTATGTAAAAGATAGATTTCGATGCTTGATAGAAATTTAGATGTCTAAAAATGATAAATGTTATTAATTTAAATATTTAATTTTTTAAGTAAATAGTTTAGGGACTTAATATAAGTTAACTACTATTATTATTAGCATATTTATTGAGAACATATTAAAGAAATATTTAAAATTAAAAATTAAATATATATATATATATATATATATATATATATACTACAGACCCAAAATTTGGGGCCGCCCTACATTTCTTTAAGAAACACTTTAAATTCAAGTTGCAGTGGTTTCCAAGGTACTGTTATTTTGTGTTGCCTCTCGTCTCATTTCCCACTCACCCTATTATCTCCCTGTGGTTATTGGGAGAGCAATCAGTTAGGTGTCTCCCTACTAATCTCAACAAACTCTTTGCTTATATGACAACATTTGCAAAAGAATGGGATAGATAAGAAACAGAGCTGACAATCAAATAATTTTGACCCCCTGATGAACTGCCTTCCCTCAAAACAAAAAATATAGCTTTGTGATAAATAAGTGAAAACAAAGTGTGAAAAATAAAATTCAAACAAGGTGTGAACAAAAGAATGAGAAGACAAAAGTGATTTTTTAACAAGTGGTGCAGTTTTGTAGACAGTATAAAGGGAAATATTTTACACAAAGCCTAGTATAAATCCATCAGAAGATATCCATTAAAATTGACTGAACATATTTTTCACAAGTAAAATGAACGGGTCACTTTCTCTCTTTTTCAGTAGTCAATGCCAAAACTTTAGACGTCTTCAAAAAAAGAGACAAAAATATATTTTGAATACATTGACTGATGTATAACATGCCGCTTCCATTTTCTTCAATACTTTGATTATTCCTGTTTTTTGCATGTTGCTTGTGCTCTCTGTTGTTTTTTTTTTATCTTCAGATTTTTTTTTTCAGCCATTTTAACTTTGTGACATAATAAATAAATAAAAAAGATGATTTAAAGGCAAAGAAGTCTGAAGGAGAAAGTAATTGACATGAATTACAAGTAATTTTAGCTTCTTTCACTTCTTGGCAAGAAACGATTGATATGACTTTAATAAATTCAGGGCCAGCTATATACACAGTCATTGTAAGAAAAATCAAGAAAGCACTTCCACAGAATACGAGTGTGCACTGGGTTAACTTTCCTCCTTTTTCCTGATATAGGTGAACAAAGCCACTGCAACCAGAAATAATCTTTTTTTTTTTAATTTCATCCTCTTCACTAATTTATAATGCATCACACTTAGCTGGTTATGTGACCTGTAGTGGACTGGGACGGTGATGAATATGTAGAAGGATACACATGAGTTAAAATTTCCGGCTAGCTGGTCCAATTACATGAGAAAGTTGGACTTTAATTAAGTCCAAAGAAGACAAGGAAAAACAAACACAAGACCAATAAATATATGTAAACAAATATATGTATTAATAACAAGTTAAAGGTTACAAGTTACATGGACAGAGTGCGTGTGGTGAATATTATGTGTGTTGTGGTGAGTGTTCGTGTGTTGTTCTTAGCGTGTTCCCAGAATTTGGGAAACGGTGTATCTGAGAGCTTACATCTGTGAGGTGGTATGAGGCCCAAGGCCTGATGAAAAAGAGATCGAGGCGAAGGGTCAGCCAGTATTTATAGCCAGGGGAGAGAGATCCCTGTTGAAGGATTAATGAACTGAGGAGCAGCTAATTCTGACAGACCCTTAACAGGTATTCAGTGAAGCTCTAATCTGTACATGGGGTAGTTTTGGTGTGAGAGGGTACTTGCCAGATACATGGGGAAATATAGAGTTGTTTTCAACATGACTTGCTGGATTTTTTTTTAATAAAAACAGATATTTTTAACATTCACCAGCTTTTCTTTCCAGGATTGGAGAAAAGGTATATTCTCTTTTTTGAAAATAGAACATTCATAATGTTCTTTAGACTTTACCCCTAGATGTTTTTACTAGTTTTAATTATAAACATTTGGGTTAATATCCATGCATACAGTAGGTATTATTAGGGTCGCTCATATATATTTGGTAAACCCAACATGAGTTTCAGAAAACAAGCTAACGTTGGAGACTACTGGAAATATCAAAATTATTTTCTCTATCCAATTACATGGACAACATTAAAAACAGCAAAATACAAGATTTTTATGGCCATGGAAAGAAAATAATTATTCTTAAACAAGGTGCTTTTCTTCTCAGTCCAAAAAGTTTACAAATTCAGGACAATTCTTTGTGCAGGCAGAAGAATGACAGGTGACATTTTAAAAATAGGTAGTCAGGTCAATAACCGATTGGTCAAAACATGAAAATAACCAATCAATAACAACTAAGCTCTTTTCAAAGCATTCTTTGTTTTCTTATGAGAGACAACAAAAGCTCCTAACACACGGATCAATTTGAAGCACTGGTAGTTTTTTTTTTACGGTCGACAAATCACTGCAAAGCGGATTGTCTGTTTATTAACTGCATTATTTCTGAGATGGCTTTGTGAAATGTCTGTGGGATAAAGGTTAGTCTTTAATGGAATAAACTAACATTTAAACCAATGACATTCTACTAGGCTAACGAACTGCAATGCAGTTAAGAAAAAAGTGGTAACAAGCATGAACAACAGATATTTGTCAGTAAGATACAAAAAATAAAAAAAGAATGACATCAACAGAAAACAATGGACGATAACAATTTTTTTTTTTTTTTTTTTTAATAAAGTGGATTACCGTGGCTGAAAATGAACAATTTTCATCATGCTCAAATCTTTTTGTTTTCCCGTCTGTGATCCAAATGTCACTTGTCCTGAGGAGTCCAAAAAAAGTGCGTCTGGATGCAGCATCACAATGGCAACACTGCTCCAGGATGAAACAGGATTTAATTGGATATTTTACAGGTAGACATCACTAATTTTCTGGTGAGTGTTTTCAATTTGGACAAAAATTATGCAGTGTATGTCTACCGGACAGCTGCAACATTCATATTCCCAATACAGATTTATTTAATCTTGAATTTTGTATGGGGCACTCAGTGAGGATCAAACTCATTTCTCAGTAATAATGGTCAACCAAACCAGGCTTTCTAACCATTACTTATGCTGATGCACCTCAACACTTGTTGGGTTATTTAATGTTAAATTTTGTATGGAGTAAACAATAAGTATGAAACTGCCTACTCAGTGGTAATGGCTAACCAGACTAGCCTTGCTAATCATTATCCAACTTTTAATTTCAAATCTCATAAATACATGAAAATATTATAAAATTAAAGCAAGAAGGTGGATTTTTTTCTTTTCAGTCAATTCTACCATCTATTTACATAATCTTGTTAAGTATGTGACTTGTTTCCCTCTAATCGTCTTTACCATCAGTTTGTCCTGTGAGTGTCAAATTCTCCAAGCTCTCTTTCCTCATTATGTGTCCCACAAATTCCATCAACATTTGTTGGGTTATTTAATGTTGAATTTTGTATGGGGCACTTAGTGAGGGTCAAACTCACCACCCTGCAGTGATGCTCAACCAGACTGGACTTTGTAAACATCATTCCCCTGCCAAAGCAACTTGACTCTTGTTAGGTTATTTAATAGTTGATTTTTGTATGCAGCACCCAGTGAGGATCAATGCCTTTATCCACTGTGTCATGTGTCCTTGAGACATGGCAGAGTGGATAGATCCAGTTGGTTAGATCCAGTGACAAGACCCAAAGAGTATGAGTTCAATACCCGGTTAAGGCAGAATTTGGAGAGGGGAATTAACAGGAGATAACTGATAAGTGACATCCATTAAACATGGCACGTGGAACTAGAACAGTCTACCCCAATTAGTGAAATAACGGGTTCAGTTTGATATTCCAACCACCTGAAGAAGTCTGGAGCGTACAATGGCCGAAACGTTGTAATAAATATGGTGACAAAATGAGGACAATAGTCCAAATAATGTAAATAGTGTACATAATACCTCATCTCAGAAATATAGACAGATACTGAAGAAGGCCAGAGCATACGACGGTTGAAATGTTGTAATAAATATGGCGACAAAGATGAGGACAATAGTCCAAATAATGTAAATAAAGACTGAAGTTTGTATTGAACTGTTCATAACTTCAACTTCATTGCTTAAATTATCTTTCTGCAACATGTCTTGGTAATACATTTATTAATTGTCCATTGTTTGAATTCCATGTTCTGTGTCATTTATTATTACTTAGACTCGCATGAGTCCCCAGGTTTTATTTCCAGGACAGATGTACAAGGAAGCATAAAATTGTAATTCTTTAAATTTCCACAACATATCTACATAAACTGAATATTTACCCAACAAACATTCTTTTGATATTCATCTGTATAATGGTAACTATGTTTATAAATTTGCCAAAAAATGGCATACTGTGATGAAAAAAATGCCCCAAATTTAACGAAGACAAACTTTTATCATCAAAATCTTTAAGAGAGAAAAAACCAAAGTGTTTTTTGATTATTTTAATAAATTTTTTCATCCTTTTTAGAACATTCAAAATGTTGATTGCATCAGCCAATTTTATCTAAGAGTTTCTAATAATTTAAGACATTAGACGCTTCTTTCATGAATCTTTGTTGAGTAAGTAACTCTACGCCAAATGTTTTCATGTGTAATCGGAAATAAGTTTGTTTTGTGACAAGGAGAACTGACAAATGTTTCCTTATGTAATCATCAAAGTCGAGAATACAAAACTAAGAATGGAAGAATTATTAATCTATTTAGAATCAGAAGATAACAAAAAATATCCGTTACTTTGGGTTAGGTGAAAAAAAGGGTGATATGTATTGCTTATCAAGTTTGAGTTAATATTCATGACAGGTTACTTGCACATTGTTAGTACAGACTCTGTTTTTCTGATAGTAATAAGTCTCAATGGGAATTGATTGCTCACATGAGAAAAGAAAACTGGGTTGACAAGTTGTGGATTATACCATTCAGCTGCTTTTATTCACCAACAATAGTAAATGATGCAATTGAATAGCTCAGAATTTTCCAGATATTCTGTATTGATGATACATTTTGTAAATCAATTTTTGGGGCAACATTCTACTAAAGATTTTGGGTCACTAGTTGTCATTCTATCCAGGCCTATGAAAGGAACGACATAAACAATCTTACCTTTTTGATCAGTAGTTTGCAAAGGGCTGGAATAGATATGTGGTAATATTGGCAATCAAAAAATTCTAACACCTGATGAATTGTCTTCCACCATCAAAAATATAGCCTTGTGCTAAATGAGGGAAAACAAAGGGTGAAATGTAAATCAATGTGTGGACAAAAGAAAGAGTGAAAGTTATGGTTTTCAATAACAGTTAAAATAACTAGTTTTTCAACAAATGATGTAGTCTTCTTCTTTGAAGATGTAGAAGTCAAATGACTTACCTGCTAACATGACTGCCTTCTTGTATCTCTTTGTAAAGGCAAGCCAGCTAATCTACCTCATTTATAGGAGAGTACCTAAAACAACAGGTTGGTTAGTCCACTTTCCTGGAATTAACCTAAAATGTAATGTATATTTCTTATTGAACAAGGGTAAGTCATATAAATGCTGTGGAGTGTATGTTTGTGACGAGGTTGCAAAGTAGAGTGTTGAGTCTTTGACTGAATGGCCTGTGGGTTCAGTGAGAAAAAGTATATATATTTTTAAGCATTTCACCCAAAGCAAGATGAGAGTGCCACTAGAGAGAGTGAAAGTAAGAGTAAAAAGGGATAAAGAGAAGGATGGGGGTCAAGATCAAGGTATCAGGAGATGTCGATTGACATTACATATGAATATTTGAAGATTATAGTTATCAGGGAGACAAGTAAGAGGAAGGGAGTTCCACTGTCGAGAAGTGCAAGAGAAGAAGCTGTTGGAGTAGAAGAGGCGGTTACATTTGACATCCATTAAACATGGCATGTGGAACTAGAACAGTCTACCCCAGTGAGCGAAATAAAGGGTTAAGTTCAACGTTCCAACCACCTGAAGAAGGCCGGAGTGTACAACGGCCAAAACGTTGTAATAAATATGGTGACAAAGATGAGGACAATAGTCTGAATAATGTAAATAATGTACATAATACCTCATCTCAGAAATATAGACAGATACTTAAAGGCCGAAACGTTGTAATAAATATGGTGACAAAGATGAGGACAATAGTCTGAATAATGTAAATAATGTACATAATACCTCATCTCAGAAATATAGACAGATTTATCTATAGTTGCGGGGAGAAGAGGAGGGCTCATACCTTTCCCAAGCATGTAAGTGAATGTAATGGATTTGACTGGAATTTGAACTCAGCTGATTCCTCTATATGAGCTGCTATCCATTACCCTACCTTGCCTCCTTCTAATCTTCTAATTAGGTTGAATATAAACTTTAAAAATAAAATGTTCGACTTCACTACTCAAGCACAGTGTTCTGGAATATGACCTGAATAAAACAGTTGACTTGATGGAATAAGCTAAATTGACTTAAATAATGATGCAATCTCATCACAATATTTTGAAAAGTACACTTCAGGCTTTACTGAACAATCAGATCAGCATAATTGAATTATTGCTACAACTTTTTCCAGCATGGTGTAACGGATGGTGTCTTGGAATGAGAAATTGGAGAGCCAAGTACAAATTCTCATCAAGTTACATTTCATTCACTTTGGAAAAAGGTATGATTCCATCTCTCTTCCCCTCAGGTTTGGGTTAAATAGTGAAGACATGGCTTTTCAGCTTTGGTTGGCAATCAGTCCAGGAGAAGTAAAACTCTGAATTAATATTATACAGCTTACAAAAGGATCATGAACTTTACAATGACTCTATGATCCCGAATGCAGTCGTTATCTACTCTTAATTGTAATAAGGTTGAATCAGTGAGTTATATGCCATGTGTGATACACGCTTAGGTGATCATGTATCTTTCGATACATGACTGACAAGGCAAATTTTTTTCCTGCAGTAGGTTGTCATTTCTTTCTGTAGTAGACCAGTTGCTAGCTAAGGCTATAGAACCCAGTCTGTCCTGCTATTTACCCATAGTTGGGGAGAGAAGAGGATTCATACCTTTCCTAAGCACGTAAGTGAATGTAATTGGTTTGACTGGAATTTGAACTCGGCTCCTGATTGCTCTATTCAATTTGCTATCCATTATCCCACTTTACCTCCTTCTAATTATGTTGAATATAAAAAAAAATAGGTTGAATATGAATGCTTTTTGAAGGCTCAACTAGCACAATAATAGGCAAGGGTATCTTTTTTTTAAATTATTAAATTGTTGTAATCTAAGTAAGGTTATTGAATAGAATAATCCCACAAAGGATGGTAATGAATGATAATACTTAGGACAAGAACAAAACACATAAGATTCACCAGTGGTGTGTAGAAGAAGTAGTCAACTGCTAGAAGTGAGTCAAGTGAATTCCACAATGAATCTCCAACTGCAGACCAACATACAGCATTTACTACTGTATTTATGTGAATGGGGACATACACATTGTCGTCCGTAGGTATGCTACAAAGAATAAGATTTATAAAATAAGAAAGAAAAGAAGAATAAGAACTCTACCAAAATGTTGGTCCACAACACCAAATATTCTACCCTAATATTCTACCCGATTCTCTCCAATGCAATTTGGCAGACAGACGTTAATATTTCCAACAAACGGCTTTGCTATAACATTTGTCCAAGATAAGTCCAGTCAACAACTGCGGGACATAGTGGAGAGGTTTATTCGCACACAAGAATCTACACCTACAAATATGATGGATGTGTTGTTAGCTGCTGAAAATGTAAAGCTCAAGATCTGTCCAGAAAAAATTCAAAATCCATTTTTTAATCATTTCCACCCATATAATGCAATAAAGCCACTAAGGCGCAATGCGTCACTGAGTATGTGTTGTAACCTAGAGAAGGTTACTGAATAGAATAATCAAACGAATGTTGGTAATGAATGGTAATACTTAGGACAAGAACAACACATATATGGTTCACCAGCAGCGTGTAGAAGAAGTAGTCAACTGCTAGAAGTGAGTCAAGTGAATTCCACAATGAATCTCCAACTGCAGACCAACATACAGTATCTACTACTGTATTTATGTGAATTGGGACATACCCATTATCATCCATAGGTATGCTACAACAGAAATGTTATTCTGAGTTTTTCTTTGAATTCATTTTTAATCACCATATTTATCAGTACTGCACATGTTTTTACCAATTCCATTCAATACAAATTCCTCCAAAACCAAGTGCTCAGTAAGCAGTCCCCAATTTCCATAACCCATTAAAGTCATAGAGGAACTACATTTACTGCAGTCTTAGCGACAATGGCATATCTAGAACAAGATAACCTGGTGGAAGTTATACCTATCCAGGTAAGTTCTGAATTTCTTTTATCTAGCCTAGTTATCACCTCAAGGCAAGAGAGACCAGTTTGCTCTGTTATTTAACACATAGCTGGAGGAAGATGGTTTCACACCTTTACAACACCTGTCCACACCTAATTCACTTTCTGTTGTAGAGTAGTTTTCACAGTGGAGGCTTGTATTTCACTGAGTCGGTCCTAAAAGGGTTCGACATACAAAGTGTTAGGAACTTGAAATAATAGTTAATGACGCAGCAATCTAGTTGTGGTGGTTGATACTTTAATGTCCGACATCGACTGATTCACCAACTCACTCTGAGCCCCCTGGCGACTGCTACTACTACTACTTATTATATCTGGGAGAGTCTATTTACAATAGAATAGGTATGTTCTAGTATAACATTTTCCAAGATGATATCCGTTACACCAGTGGTTACCAACCACCAGGTTGTGGAACATTTGGTACAGGGCTGCAAAGAAAGAATAAATACTTCTTTTTTTCCATTTTATTGATTATTGTGATCTTGTTCATTTTATTTTGATATGCACATGACTGACACTAACCCTGCTATCCCTGGTCAGTGGAAAAATTGTTTACATCAGTAAAAATGTTGGGGACTGCTGCCTTGCACTATCCATGCCTTCCTGTAAACATTAGCCAAGAGTCTGTCTATATTTCTGAGATGAGGTATTATGTACATTATTTACATTATTCGAACTATTATCCTCATTTTTTTCGCCATATTTATCACAACATTTCGGCCGTTGTGCGCTTTGGCCTTCTTCAGGTGGTTGGAATGTCAAACTGAACCCTTTATTTCACTCACTGGGGTAGACTGTTCTAGTTCCACATGCCATGGATGTCAGTTATCAGTTATCTCCCGCCAATTTTCCCTCTGTTAAGTTCTCCACTGCCTTAACCAGGTATTGAACTCACACTCTTTGGGTCCTGTCACTGGATCTAACCAACGCCTCTATCCACTGTGCCATATGTCCTTGAGGGAAAATTGGCGGGAGATAACTGATAACTGACATCCATGGCACGTGGAACTAGAACAGTCTACCCCAGTGAGCAAAATAAAGGGTTCAGTTCGACATTCCAACCAACTGAAGAAGGCCAGAGCATACAATGGCCGAAATGTTGTGATAAATATGGCGAAAAAGATGAGGATAATAGTTTGAATAATGTAAATAATGTACATAATACCTCATCTCAGAAATATAGACAGACTCTGAAGCTGAAAGTTCTATGAAAGACAGAATTAGTTTTTTAGAAAAAAAAATGCAGCCTATATGGTGGGGGAATAAATTAGCCTCCTTAGTAAAGAAAGGACTATTGTCAAGTTGGAATCAAAAGGGAAAAACTCAGAGAGAGAGAGAGAGAGAGAGAGAGAGAGAGAGAGAGAGAGAAAAAAAATAGTTTAAAAAAGAAAGAAAGAATAGTTGTTTCAGAAACGACCAAAAGATAATCGAGATGTCAGTGCAGATTACCCATTGAAAAGAAACCTGTGAACCACATGACTGTAATCTGCATGTCCCTTCCCACCTTTTCCTGCATCCAGATCATTGGGTGACAGCCACATTGACGCCTGGCGCATGCCCGATCTGCTCAACCAAACTGATTTATTGACTGCAAAATTACGTTATCCCTTTCTCTGACCTCCTCTCTTCCAATTCTTTGTTTTATTTATTGTCAGTTATCATTATCAGATGCTTAATTATAACAGCAGAGCATCTTAACTTGATTTACTGTCAATGAAAAACCCGCAGTTGCAGACAAGTGAGCCAAGTAATGAACGGTGAGCCAAAAATGTGACTATCTTCATGCACCAGATTCCAGCTCTTGGTTGAAAACAACCTTGTGATTTGTCTCAGCACTGTTGTGTTGTCCCTGGGACAATACTTTTCTTATTTCTATGGTGTCTGCAGTTAATACTAATGAACTAATTAGCATTTGAGTAATTATATTAAACATTACTTAATTGTATTTTCTATCA
This sequence comes from Acanthosepion pharaonis, assembly GCA_903632075.3. Classification (NCBI taxonomy): domain Eukaryota; kingdom Metazoa; phylum Mollusca; class Cephalopoda; order Sepiida; family Sepiidae; genus Acanthosepion; species Acanthosepion pharaonis. Next base: position 4,448,352 of record CAHIKZ030004384.1, on the reverse strand, counting down.
CATTTCAGTACTTCAAAAATCAAACTAGTAACTTTTAATTATCACTGATCTGATCTTTAATTCTCACCAGTCACAATGAATTGTGTTGTAATTGTTATAGACAAGCGTATGGTTGCAAGAAAGAAATACGACAACAGTAGAAATAGATTTACGTGATTTATTTCAATAGGAACATGTGGTTTTGGGACAGCTACCTTGTGGTATAGTTCATAGGCCAGCTGAAGATCTAGGTTGATCTGTCATAGTAGTTCTCACTGGTTGGTGTGGTGCTACTGCTGCTGGCTGCTGCTGACTGCTGCTGACTGCTGCTGACGGCTCAGTCTGACCGTGACATGTCTCTTCCCTGGCCTCCTTTTGACTGCTGTTGTACTTCCGTGTGACCCCTTTTATGGAGTTTTTTTTATGCCTTGACAGGCTCATAAAATGACACGGGTGTATTTAGCAGGGAAGCGTTTTTATTGGTCGAAAAATAGAAACACTTTAAAATATTATTTTATTTTTCAACTGGAACTCATGTGTCGGGAATATGCGTAAACGAAGATCATTTTGTGAAGGGGCCTTATCCCATTCACATCTGACTCTTGCTCTAGAGTATGTTAGCTTATTTGCCTGCAAATCAGCCGAGATATATCTTATTATTATTTTATAACATAATGAAGGCAAGAGTGTGTTGAGATTGGGTGGGAAACTTCTTTTTTTTTCTGTCACTTGTAGCTCTTAATAAGTTTTGTCTTTTTGTTATTTCTCCCAAACCCTGTTTTGCCATCCATCAAGCCCATCACAAGCTGCTTTTCTCTGTTCCACTTTCCCTCAGTCTGTCCTCTGAGTATCATATTTTCTAAGCCTTTCTTCCTCATTATGTGCCCTGGAAATTTCAACTAGCTCTTTCTAATGTTAAGTATAAGTTTCCTTTTTGTTTCCATTTTCCCCAAAACCTTGTTGATGCTCACATTGTTGGCCCATGGTATCCTCAGCATCTTTCTGTAGAACCACATTTCTGTTGCTTCAAGTTTCTTCCTCATATTTGAGGAGATTGTCTAGCATTTGTTGCCATACAGGAGGACAGATATCACGTAACAGTGAAGTACTCTTTTATTTGTTTCCTGTCTCTTAATACTCTGCTTAGGTTTTGGAATCATCTTTAGCCATCCCAATATATCTTTCTGATCTCCGTGTTGCATTTTCCATCCTCTGTTAAAACACTTCCCAGATATTTAAATTTCTGTACCTGCTTGATTTTAGTATCCCCAACTGCCCATTGTATGAGGAAGTACTGGTCGCTGGTCCTGGGGACACCTAACCAATTAATCGCCCAACCACTACGAGGGTAATAGGCAGAGAGAGGAAAGAGCAGGGAGGTAACAAAAATAACACTGCCTGGGAAACCACTGGAAGTTTAGGGATAAATTGCTCATGGGACCACGTTCACAAGACACAAAATCTTCACAACTGTTGACTGCAGTTTTTCCCCCTGCTTTTATTGGCATGAGGCATCTTACAAAGACCTGGACCTAGATAAACCAAATTGCCCCACTGTTAACTGGGAAAATCCAGATATAACTGGTGTTGACAAACATGTCTGTATATCATCTGAGGCCTCTTTTGCATCTGTACAGTTGGCATCCTGTCTTGAAGTAAGAAAACTCTGAATCCGAAACTGTTTTTTATATGTGCAAGCAACTCCATCCTATAGAATATATTTGCTATTGCAACCACAGCAGCACCAACTTGCATAGATTAGCCCTGGCCCTGTGCTACACAAGGAGTCTATAGGTTTGACAGAGAGACAATATATATGCCTTTTAGAAAGTATTTGACATGTCCTAATATGAAAAATAAGTACATTAAGATGAGCATGGCTTACACTTTGATAGACTCCTGGAAACTTAGTTTACAGCCAGTGACGTGCAAATTTTGGTAATATTTGGTGATGCCCAGGGCCAACTCCTTGATTGTATGTCCCTAAGACTCAAGTAAGTGGGTGGGTGGGGGTCTATAGGGCATAGTACTGAGAAAAGGAAGACATTTTAAGTATGTAAAAACAGATGAAACATGAAATAAATGCTTTGTTCAAATTAAATATAAACTAAGTTTTTATTTCACTCTTCACTCATTGATTGGACGTCCTCATAATATGAACGCCCTGGGCCATCATACCATCTACCCACTCTTCTGCATGCTACTGTTTATGTTGGTGGTTCTCAGTTTGCTTCTTTTTTTTTTAACACAAACACCAAACCATATTCTTGAATACAATTACCCGCTCTTTAAGATTGTGTGACAAAGCTTTCTTTTTTCACCACAAGCAAGGCAATATAGCCACTAAGAATGAAGGCATTACTGAGTGTTACAAAATATGAGAAAAACTACTATTAAGGTGAGAGAAGAATAAAAGAATAAGAGTTAAGTAGACAAAAGATGATGATTGGCATTGCATTTAAATTTTTGAGAATCAATGTTGACTGGGAAGCAAGAAACCAGAAGAGAGTTTCACAAGCAAGAAGTGCAAGAGAAGAAACTCTTAGCATAGAACTTACGGTTACATATAGCCATTTCAACTGTAAATTGATGAGAACTTGCCACCAATCTAGTACTATGCTTAAACTTATAAAGCCTACATTCCATCGAAGAAAGTTCAGAAAATTACCATGAAAATATTTATAGAAAAAAGCACAGGGAAGCTATATTATGGTAGCATGAAAGGGACTGAAGCTGAGATGCCAGGTCAGGACCAATAACATTGGAGATTCTTCTTTGGATTTTATCAAGAATCTCTAAATATATAGCAGGACCACCAAACCAGCAATATTCAAAGCAAGGATGAATGGTAGACTTATAAATACATAAGATAGATTTGTATAATTGTACTTTGTAGAAAGTTCAATTAAAATGTGACAGGAATCTGAATGCTGATGGAAACAGTGAAAAACGCCTTCCAAAAAACAAAGCAAATAATAAGACAATAAAATTTTGTTAGAAAAAGAAAGAGTGCTGAACTGCGATGTAATATTAATCTTCTGATATGGCAGAGGATGGTGGACAATTTCTTTACAGATGAAGAAGACTTTAATCAGCAGAGATGTGATTCTACTGACCCATGCTTAGAATACACTGCATGGAACATGTAAGCAACAAGAACATTTTGAGTAGGAACAACAAAGAAATTTACACTGACAATCAGAAAGAAATATTTGAAAGAAAGAAGGCCAAGAGAATCTATCATAGGACATACTTGAAAGCAAGAGAAGCATGGTGAAACAGTAAGGTACCCACTTAAGGAGTTTGTATGAATAGAGAGCAGAAAAATGTCAAATGGTAATATGAGTTGTCTCCTTACAAGGAAACATTTGGCATTCATTGATCATGTAACCAGTTAATATTTTCGGTTGACATTTACAAAATATTTCCCTTAAAACAATTTTTCAGGAAAATTGGTTTCTTAATTCCAGTAGCTGTTATTGCTCTTTCCAGTACTAATGAGGGATTTCCTTCCTAAACTTTGTTTGAAGTAGTGTGGAATTTCAATATAGGAACACACTGATTCTGAAGTATTTTTGGCATACAAGAGCTCCTTGGTTTCTCAAATCCAGTAGCTGTTATCACTCTTTCCAGTATTGATAGGAGGTTTTAATCCTCATCTTTTTTTTTTGAATAGGTATGGAATGTCATTATCTTGATTATGTCATTAATTTCTCTTCAGGTTACATGAACTATCTATTTTAGTTGTTGCTGCTTTTTAAAGTCCTCAAGTGACATGGTTCCTGTTATTTGCTACAGTTCTTTGTGATTCTCTAGCACAAGGTTCAAAGAAGTGGGGTCTTCAACATGAACCACACGCTTGACTCACTCAAAACCATTCTTTACCATTAATTTTAGAAAGTGGTTGTATACAGCTGACAATTTAGATATTTCTGAATGGGTTTGTCATCATGCATGACATCCCCATGAAAGTCTTGATCTGGCAAGGCTATTTAATTATATGACTCGAGTTTGTAAGTTAATGTTTTGGTTTTGAAACAACTTGCAGTGTTGTGCAAACTACCTTTAGTTCAATGTTCTTATGTTCAATGTCATTATCTCCTATACTAAATTCATTATAACTGATTCATATGTTGAACTATTTGAAGGATTTAGTATTTACTAGTTCTACATTAGTGAATGAGGTACAGTGGAGTAATGGACACCAGCTCAGATTGAGGAATCCATCAAGTTTGAATTCCAGTTGAGTTCATTATATTTATGTGCTAATAACATTGGGAAAGGTATGAATCTAATTCGTCTCTCCCCAGATATGGGTAAAATAGCAGGGTAGCCTGGTCCTATGGCCTTGAGTAGCAACCAGTCTAGGAAAAAGAAATGAATTCAAAAATAGACTGGAGAGGGTTGGTTTATATCAAGCTATCTTGCCTAAAAAACACCTCTGCTACTGCAGTTGCAGTATGTGTGTTGCTCCTATGGCCCTAATGGGTTAAGGGTCTCATGATTGTGACATCAAGATCCTGAAGTTTTAGACTAGATTCACAGTAGGTGACATCATTGCTTTCATTCCAATTCCAGATAATGTGTTAAAAGTTACTTACAGAGAAAAAGATCGGAAGATTTGGAGAGCTACATTCACTTATGTACTAAACAGAATTGGCACATATAAAAAGAAAGATCAATACTCTAACAATATAGATTTGTCAATCTGTGGTCCAAATTTCTCCCTGAAAACCTAATCTTCAGCATTGTATTTAAGATGAAAAATAATAACGTACGATAACATAATAAATAAATTGAATGATTGTATTAAAAAAAAAAAAAATAATTTCGAATGTTAATTTTTTAAGCTCACCTTCTAAAATCTAAAAATATGTGACTCAGACGCGCATGTTAGATAAATCATCTAGAGGGACCAAATGATCAATTCTCAAGGAGATTTAGATTAAGTCTTGCATATTTAGAATTTAACAGCAAAAGAAAAAAAATATCATTTGTAAAGTTGGTAAGATGACAGGCAGTGTCAAGAGAGAAATCATTTAAGCCAAAAAAAAAAATATTATAAAACAGAAAAAATAGGATTGTGAACCTCTTGAAGATAAGACTTGAGAGACCAAAATGAAGGAATTAATGCTTTCAAATCTGATCCACTTTTTACACAAAAACTAATATAATTTCTTTTTCTCCTCCATCCCTACTTTCTGTCATTTAAAGCTCATTTGAAATGTTGGGTCCTTGTTAGAGTTCATTGGTGCATTGTCTATGGAAATAAGGTGGGGGTTAGAAAACTAGAACAAGCTTTGACAAGCAGATCTTGAGTCATTTGTGAAAAGTCCACTGGGACAAAATATCTTTGTACTTTTATTGTGTATAAATTCTGGATCTTAATATGATTTAATAAAGTGAATGCTGTCTTTGAAAAATGCTTTTTTAGTTTTATTGATTTTGAATACGTAACTGATGCTTGTTTACTCATCAGTTCTAAAACCATACTACTGTAGCTGAGTGCAAAAGTTTGAAAACTTAAATCCTTGAAAACAGCTGGAAATTTTCTGAAGGTAAAATAATTATAGAATGAAATTGTTTTTTCTGAAGATCTTATATTAATCATTACCAATATTTCATAGATACACTACTATTTCATTATTACACAATACCCCCACAATTCCATCATTCCAAGCATAAACCACCATTCCACTATTTTATAGATATACCACTATTCCATTATTCCTCCACTATTCTATCATTCCATTCATAGACCACTGTTTCAAAGATACATCACTGTGAGTGTGAGAAGGAAAATTCGGTATACTGTCAGTCTCTACCAATGATGTTGTCTTGATTAAAAATGTTACAATAAAATAGTTACAGTATTTGTATAAAAAAAACAAAACATGGATTCTGATTACAGTTAAATTTAATGAAAATTGAAAAAAGTCAGCATTTTATTTGTAATGTTGCAATGCAATGATCATGCTTTGGTTAGCCATGTTGTTTTCTGAAAATTTTCCATTTGTTGCAAGTCATGTCAGCACCCGAAAAACTTCAGGATTTTGGAATTTTGGATAAAGGATACTCAACTCATAGTTTTATTAAAGACACTTTAGCTATTCCAGTGTGTCATCGGATTTCTGTTAAGTATTAAATTGTTCTTACAGCACTTTCCAGATGGTTTGATTTTGTCATGTACAATTCAACGTTCACATCTTGGATTGTTCCTCTTGCTAATCACCATATATTCTGTCTACTTATAACTTATAAACAGTCTTTCTTTCTAGCTTTATTTACCACCTTATCTTGGCTTTCCTGCATTTTTTCTGTATCTGGCACTGATGCAGTATGGCTTCCATAACTCATGTAATTCTCTTTCCAAATATTTCACCTTCATTTACTCTGATTAAATTTTGATCAAAAGGGTTTTTATTCACAGTTCATCCGTGTTCATATTTCATTCATTCAGTGGTATTTACAACATTGTAAATGTGTAATATATGCATCAGAAGTATTCTTGTTTTTTATTTTGCTACCATGTAACCTGTCCGATAATTTAGAACATCTGTTCATCCAATAGATCACAGAGGTCAGAATATGAAGCCTGATCTTGTATTTATAGACCAGCATAGATACACACTTAAACCTTTAATAAAGATTATTTTTTGTTTTGCTTTATTTTTTGGCTTCTGTACTGGTTTTATATAGAAGGTTGACAACAGCTTGGGTCTTTGATGATGGTTTCTTTCAAGAATATGAAAGAATTGGCAGAAATGTCGAAAATTCCAGTTGATTCATTCTCTCAGCACATTCCTGAAAGTAATATTGGTAATCCGCTTTCATAGAGAATGCACAGACTCTTTTTAAAAGTTGGAGATATGAGTGAACCTCAAGGCCAAACATCTTATTGATAACTGAGATTTCTAACAAGTTATTTCAGGGGAAACACTTACCTTGGAAATTTGGTCAGAGAACAGTTCTGGAAGAAATATGTAAATCCTACAATAAACAATGAAGTTAGTACAGGAAAGTGAGAAGAAAGGACTATTTTTAGAATTGTAAGATTGAATGTATGGTTGTCATGCAAAAAGAACAACCCAAAATGCAAACTACATATTGGAGGCACCAAAATCAAATAAGTACAGGAATTTAAATATCTAGGAAATGTTTTAACAGAGGACAACAAATGTATCACTGAAATCCAAAGGTGGATTGGAATAATGAAAGATGCATTCCAAAAGTTATGCAAAGTATTAAGAAACAGGAAAATTTCATTAGAAACAAATAAGAGTACTGAAATGTTATGTAATATCAGTTCTTCTATATGGTAGTGAATGTTGAACAATTTCCTCACAGATGGAAAGGGGACACTTAAGGCATGAGAAATGTGGTTCCACAGAAGGATGCTGAGAATGCCATGGACTGAACACTTGAGTAAGAAGAAAGTTTTAAAGAAAATGAAATAAAAAAGGATGCTTACACTTAGCTTTAGAAAGAGACAATTGAAATTTCTCATTGCATAATGAAGAATAAAGGCTTAAAAGATTTGGCAGTCGCAGTGCATATTGAAGACAAAATGAAAACAGCGCATAATGTACTTGATAAACTTGTTTAAATGCATGGCAGAACTGGCTTTTGGAGAGATAGCAGAAAGACAAAAGACAGAAAGTTGTGGCAGGCCATGATCACCCACACCCAGAAGGGACACTGCGCAGAGGAGAAGTAATTAAATAATGCAATAAAATAATGTACACCCAAATTTGCATCCATATATAAATTTGTCAATTTTTGCATAAAGCATCCTACTATATGAAATAGTACAGCATTGGTACCTGGTGCACTTAAAATATATTCATTAAATTAAAGGCTTTCATTTAAGTGACAAATCATTTATTTTGTCTATAACTTTGTGAATTTTTAATGAACATCTCTGTCTTTATTTGGAGAACTAAACTCCTTTGCGTCACTGGTCTATATCACAATGTTTCAGCCCCAGTTTTCCATAACTATTTTTTACACTTGTTCTCAATTTTACCCCATGCACTCTTTTCACCCTGTCAGAATACCTTTCCCCCTACTTTCTATGATTGTCCGACTCAAGAGTTGCATTCCAAATAATATTCATAGATTATTGAACATTTTAATTCTTTTCTATATTAGTTCATATTTACATGGATTATTTTTATAGAGGAATTTTATAAATTTAATAGCAAAATGTTGCTGGATTTTTAAACTTAAATACATGTAATTTGTTTTAATTCATACCTAATTATTAAATAAATAAACTGAAGCATACTTCAATAAATAAAACATTCAACACAATGCCAGGATATTGTAATCAATAAAGAAAAAGCTCAATAAAAGGTCAGGGTATATGAATCAATTTTATTCTCATGAAGATTGCAGTCAATGAGAAATTTGTGAAAAAGTAAAAGATTTTTCCCTCCTCCACTTGATAAACTGAAATTCCCCTTGTTTCTCCATTGGTTGAGAGATGTTATTTTAGAACAATGAAAAGAATTAAATGACATTTAAATCATTGTATATACACTTAGACCTCTTCCTTGAATTGTTTATAAATTTCCATAAGATTTTGGTTTATTTATTTTTGTAGTTAGCCTGTAGTGGCAGTGTGGCTCTTAACATGTGGTTTGTATTAGTGATACATGACAGCCATCTTGCCACCAACATTAAAATAACGTCCATGGTAAGACGATAAACTATGTCCAACAGCAAGGCCTCTGATCAGGAGGCTTTGAGGAGAGTGGAACTACCTCTTAATTGCTCATGTTCCAAGGTCAACCCTGACTTGGGGTGGTAGCACCTGCTAGGGTCCCAGCTATGGGCAAGTAGTAAACTCCAAAACTGAGGTAAAAAGCATTTTGAAAGTGGAAAAATATGTTTTAATACCAGAGATACTTTGTAAAAATTATTACCAGAAATAAATTTTTGAAGAAAAACTATTACCATCAATACGTTTTTTGAAAAAAAAATATTACCATCAATACGTTTTTGAAAAAAAAAAAAAAACTATTACCATCAATACGTTTTTGGAAAAAAAATATTACCATCAATTTTTTGAAATTTTTGAAAATAATATTACCAGCTATACAATTTTGAGGGAAAAAATATTAGCAGAAATAGATTTTTGACAAAACAAAAATATTACCAGGAAAAAAAAAGTTGTCAGCATTCAATGACCCATTGAGGTTGATATGCTTTAAAACAAAACAAACCAAACCAACATTAAAATAAGAGAGTGGCCAGCAACATTGAGATGAATTTGACGTAAATGCAACTGCAAAAGCAAAAGACGTTGCAATTTATCAACAGGCAAGAAAAATTGAAATGGAAGAGAGGAAATATATAAAACAAACATTAAACTAATTTATTTACAATTTTATCAACCATGTTTTGCCAGTTACTGAGTGTATGTTGAAAAATATGATGAGAAAAGTTAATTCATAATGCATGTAAGAGATGTATAAGTATAAATTTCAGTAACTTTGAAATAAGCCTGTAAAAAGTTTTGTGTCATCTTGGTCCCATGGTGTGCGATGTCAGTAGCAGGTTGAACGTGTGAGTAAAAATGGCCAGTTTTTATAGCGTTTTAGGAACTCCAAAAGCTTGACAAAAATATATTAAGTTATCCTTTTTCTCTTTAGGTAAAAAGTATTTTTGAAACCACATGGGGCATTCACTGCTATGACATCCATGTCTAAAAATATGCAATTTAATTTTTAATGAATTTTTTTGCCACATTTACAAGGATCCTCCTTCTGCACAAAAAAATTGGAAACAAAGACGAAGCCTATTCTTAATTTCTATATCCTTCTACATCTTTGAAAATAATCATTAATATTCCAAGATTTGTTTAGACTATAGGAAGCATTTTTGCATTGTTGATGTTACCACAATGTTTCAGTCCATCCATTCTACATCTACCTTCTATAACTTTGAGTAGAGTAATGAACATTTCTAGATTGGTACAGACAATTGAACTCTTTTTTGTATTGTTGATGTTGTTATCACATTGTTTTAGCCCATCTACTTTATATCTATCTTCAATAACAATGAGAAGTCATTAATATGCCAAGATTTGTTCATAAAAATGAACTCTTTGTTTGCGTTATTCGTACAGTGTTTCGGCCAATCTGTTCTACATTCTAACATTATTGTGACATTGAACTCTTTGCATTGTACATAGTGTAATCATAATCCTGCCTATATATTCTACAACCTTCTATTTTACAGATCATGCACAAAAATATAGGGTCAAAACATTGTGATTTCTTTCAATGAAGTTGAGATTGAGATAAAGTAGAGTTTAATTAAAATGATATCAACCATTTTAATTTTCTTTTTCTTTAGCATATATACTTCAGTGATTCTTTTAGATTCTTTGGTTTTGATTTAACAAATTGTATTGGCTTAAATATTTTCTGAACTTCCTGAAGAGTATGTCCCATAAATTAAATATTCAGAAGTTCTGAACAGCTTCAGTATTTATTTTATTTGGCTTTTGTTTATTTTATTTTATTTTATTTTGTTTGTGGTGGTTGTTAACTTGTTTCAGCCAAAAGTAGAAAAGGAGGACAAAATGAATTCAAGGTGCAAATATCAAAATGGGGGATATTATGTAATTAGCATCTTTTGCTGAATATGTTAAATCAAATTTATGGTATATTTTGTTCTCATATCTGGCTTTTTTGGTGGAAAGTTTCAGTTGCATTCAAAGCTCTTTTGTATTTTAACTGATAACCCGTTTATGATACATTTGAGCTGATCCTCTACTATATTCTGGAAATGAACTCAGCAATTCATGGAAGAGAAAAACCGAAGCAGCTGATGACAATTTTCATCCCCCTGAATATTGCTGAAAATTTCAGATGGATCAGAAAAGTGATTTCAGGAATAGATGTTATTTGTTTAAGTTCATGACTTTGCATGAGCTTCACTTTGAAATAATATACTTCATCCTCATGCAAAACTCTATCTTTTTCATTTGCATTCAACACTTTTGTATAAGCACACACAGACATGCATATTAGATAAATCATCTAGAGGGACCAAATGATCAATTCTCAAGGAGATTTAGATTAAGTCTTGCATATTTAGAATTTAACAGCAAAAGAAAAAAAAATATCATTTGTAAAGTTGGTAAGATGACAGGCAGTGTCAAGGGAGAAATCATTTGAGGCAAAAAAAAATAAAAGATTATAAAACAGAAAAAATAGGATTGTGAACCTCTTGAAGATAAGACTTGAGAGACCAAAATGAAGGAATTAATGCTTTCAAATCTGATCCACTTTTTACTCAAAAACAAATATAATTTCTTTTTCTCCTCCATCCCTACATTCTGTCTTTTAAAGCTCATTTGAAATGTTGGGTCCTTGTTAGAGTTCATTGGTGCATTGTCTATGGGAATAAGGTGGGGCTTAGGAAAGTAGAAAACAAACTTTGACAAGCAGATCTTGAGTCATTTGTGAAAAGTCCACTGGGACAAAATGTCTTTGTACTTTTATTGTGTATAAATTCTGGATCTTAATATGATTTAATAAAGTGAATGCTGTCTTTGAAAAATGCTTTTTTAGTTTTATTGATTTTGAATACGTAACTGATGCTTGTTTACTCATCAGTTCTAAAACCATACTACTGTAGCTGAGTGCAAAAGTTTGAAAACTTAAATCCTTGAAAACAGCTGGAAATTTTCTGAAGGTAGAATAGTTATAGAATGAAATTGTTTTTTCTGAAGATCTTATATTAATTATTACCAATATTTCATAGATACACTACTATTTCATTATTACATAATACTCCCACAATTCCATCATTCCAGGCATAGACCACCATTCCACTATTTTATAGATATACCAATAATAATTTCAGACAGAAAAGTCTACTGGGACAAAATGTCCTTGTACTTTTGTATTAATTCTGGATCTTAATATGATTTGATAAATTGAAATGCTGTCTTTGAAAAATGCTTTTTTAGTTTTATTGATTTTGATTAGATATTGTGGTAGCATTTCTCTGTGGGGACGTTTGTGTATAGAGATTTTATATCTAAACTAGTCATATATTAGTTTTTATTGCCTATGTTTTTTTTAATTTGTTTAAGAGGTCAGCTGAATTTTTTTGCATGTGATGGACTAATAGTGCCAAGAAGTGGAGTTAAAATTCTGCTTAGTTTATAGGCTAGTTTATGTGGGGTTCTGCCTATCCCTGATTTGATACGACTCATTGGTATGTTCGGGTTATATGTTTTTGGTAATCCATATAATGTGGGTGTTTTTGGATGATATTCAATAAGTTTTATCCAGGGGAAGTCTTCATTTTTAGTAGCTTTTTGATGTCACTTGTGAATTTTAGGGTTTCTTTTATAGCTCTGTTTTCATTTATTTTTTCATAGATATTATCACCATAATGAGTTCTCACATCTTCTGTTGGTAAATATGTTTATCCATGATTACATTTCCCCCACCCTTATCAGAAGTAGATATATGGATGTTTTTGTCGTTAGCTAATTCTTTCAGGGCTGTGTCGTTTGTATTTTTGTGTGTAGCTGTGATTAGGCCTTGGATATAGCCTTTGGTAAAATTGGAGTCATTGTGGTGATGATTTTTAATTATGTAATCTGTGGTGTTATATTTTGGTATTCCAGTGGCAAATTTTTGACCAAAGCTGAGTGCTTCTAATTGTGTATCTGATAGTTGGAATTTGGATAAGTTTGTTATTAGGTCTTTTTTGCCAGCACTGGATCTTTGCTATTGCTAATGAGTTTACTGAGTTTGTTTTGCAAAACACAGACATTCTTCTTATTATTATAGTTGAATGATCTCCATAGAGAAATGCTTAAATCTACTAAAAAAAACTAACAAAAGCAAAAATTAAATTACCTCTACCTACACATTAAAATCATAAAAATATGTCAGCTAATCACTAAGCAATGTTTCCTTACATTTGATAACCAACATTACAGACAAAAATTTGGTTTACTAATGGGATCTCCTCTCAATGTCATTCTTGCTTGTCTATTTTTAGAATTTCTAGAAAGTGATCCATTCAAAAAAATTCTCTCTCCAAATGCTTCCTATTTCAGTTACATAGATGACTCATTATTAATATATCCACAAAATATTGCACCCTGCAATAGACTTCACTTTTGAAACTGAAACAAACTACACTCTTCCATTCCTAGATATCATGTTACATAGAAATAATAACAAACTCAATTTTGACATTTAGAGAAAGGCTTCAAACAAAAATGATCTGATCAGTTTCTACTCAAACCACTCTTCTAAAATTAAATCTGGAATTATTATAGGTTTCTATCTGAGAGGATTAAGAATCTGCAGCCCCCATTATTTACCTAAAGAAGAAATATACATAGAAAACATATTCAAAAACCTACAATACCCATATCATTTCATCCACAATGCAAGAAGAAAGGCATACAAAATATATAACCAAAACAAAAATAAATAACATAATGCACAATAATAAATTACATGAAAACAGATGCATAATACTACCGACTAATTCTGTCACATCCACTATCCAGAACAACCTATCCCATCTAAATAATCTTAAAATAGTCACAAACACTTTCAAAACCATTATGGATATACACAGATCCTCAAACATTATTTCTGAAGCAGGCAGTTATAAAATAAATAGCCAAAACTGTTCCTCCCAATATATTGGAGAAACAAGCAGTAATTTAAAAAAAATGCATCTATAAGCACAAAAGAGACCTCAAAAAAACAACTTAACTATTGCACTAGTCATACATAGAAATAAATTCAACCACAATTTTGATTTTAAAAATGCTATACTCATAAAAAAGAAAATAACTCACTCAGAAGCAAAATCCTTGAGAGTGCCGCCATTGAATATTATCCAAATATTAATCTATGTCCAGGCTTTTTCCCTATATCACCTTTCCTAACAGAATTACTATTCTCCCAAGCAAACGTACACAACTGTATCAAGAAATCAAAAGAAAATAGTTGAATCCATCAATACAATAAAAACAATATTTCCACACATGATAGTATTTGACATAATTTTCACTTGACAATATAAATACAATAGTGTTTTCTAAATTCTACCAGTTGCTAAGGACATTTTGTTTTGTTTTTAATAGTTACTTTGTTTTAATAAAATCATTTTGTTTTTGCCTTGAAAAAGTCCACATTGGACAAAACATGTCAGCTAATAATACAGTTTTCCTATTGTCTTTTACTTTTATAAGTATATATATATAGAGAGAGATATCACCTTTATATCCTTGCTTGAACCAGCTTCTAATGCTCTTGATGTAGCAGCTTGAGAATAGAAGACATGACTCATGGGGGCACAATCCATTGGGTTAAGTAAACTTGGATGAGTTACAAGACGGAATTTGTGAAGAGCAGTGTTATATCAAGTCTAATTTGTTACCTCATATGACACTTGTGTTGTATCATAATGGTCCAGGTTCAATTCTCAGTAGCGGATGCACACTACTGATGAGTCACAAAATAGGATGAAATGGCAGTCCAGTGCTTTCTGCATTCTGTTGAGAATTCTTCGAGACATGACAAATTACTAATTATGATTATTAAAATCCCTAATAATTTCTATCACACACACACACACACACACACACACACATATATATATATATATATATATATATATATATATATATATATATATATATATATATGTATATGAGAAGACTCTTGTTGTGGATGACAAATGAGACCTCAGTACCATGAAGAGGTGCTCAACTTTTATGAGCACGCATGTATTTCCCAAGGCTTGCAGGTGTTCCACAAACATTTAATCAGTCATTGAGCCATTTTGTTTGAGTGGTTGACGTTCAGTTACCACATGTTTCCACAAGTGGACAGCAAAGACTACTTCACTGCATGCAAGAAAGCCACAGTGGCTGGTATGGCTATTATTAAGAGAAACAGCATGCTGCCAACTTTCTTTAATATTTGTACACAGTTGATCCCAGTGTCCAATATATATGACAATAACAAATATCTGACATTTGTTAATGTTATATATATCTATGAATTATTACATTACATAAGTTAGGCTCTGAAGAGCTTGAGACATGAAAAGGCATGTCAAAAATGTTAATTTAATTTATGCTAGATGAATAATGGATTTTTTTTTGGTTTTGCTAAAATCTCTGTGAACAAATGTTGCCTATATGTTTATAATCAGATCAATTTAGTTTGACCCACTTTTCCCCTTCTTTTGTTGTTGACATTCTTGATTGATTATCGTATTCTTAACCTCTGCACTGTGTTTTACCATTTTTTTTTCCACTTTTATTGAATTACATATCTTAATAATCATCTCCAGCAGACAAATCAAAATGGTAAACGAATTTCTCTGCCTTGTTTTCATCTCTTCACAAAACAATTCAATAAAAGAAAAATTTTGTTTGCATAGTGACCTAAGATAATGAATTTTTCCATTTTTTTTTTTTTTTTTTTTGCCTAAGAGTTATTTTTTTTTATGGAGATTCATTTTTAGGCTGCCTTTGTAGTATTGTTTGTATTTATCATTGGTGTAGTAGTAAGTATTTGAAATAAGCAAAAGAAGTAAAATTTGTTAATAATAATAATTCCAGACAGAAAAAAGCCAGCATATCAATAAATTTCTCAATTCCTGCTGTCCACAATAAATCTAAAAGAAAAGGAAAGCTTTCAGATCTGTTGACACCTTGATATACACCAGATATCAGATCTGTTTACACCTTGATATACACCAAATATCATGTAGCAGTTCAGTACTCTTTCCTTTGTTACCAACAAAATCCTCCTGTCTCATAATACTAGCTATTGGAATGCGTCTTTGGCCATCCCAATACATCTTTGGATCTCAGCATTGCACTTACCGTCCTCTCTCAGAACACTTCCCAGATATTTAAATTTCCCCACCTGCCTAATTTCATTGTCCCCAACCTGTAAATCACATTTCAGGCTCGTCTTTTTGCTGATAACCATGCATTCTGTCTTCTTGTAATTTATGCTTAGTCCCTTCTTCTTGCCCTCCTTTGCTACTTTCTGTAGGAGGTTTTGTAATTTCCTTTCCATATCTGCTATCAGCACTGTGTCATCTGCGTATGTTAAGATTGTGGCCATCAATGATGAATCCTGGTAGGATTTCTAGTTCTCTCAGAATAGCCTCATTGTATAGGTTGATCCTTACCTTATGCACCTTTCTTTTTCTGTATATTGGCTGAACTCATTTTCTATTTGTATGCAGGCCATTTGCTGCTAGAATAAGTTCTTTAAGGTTACTACATCTATATTCTCTTTTGGGTGTTAACCCTACTCTTAGTTTATGAACCTTTTGCCTTATTACTGTTGCTTTGCCTTACATATATTCTTTGCTCAAGATTATTTTTAGCCTGTTCTCTTTTCTTTCTCTTGTTATTTTTTATTGCAAACTTTGTCAATTTTGTTCGTTAGGCATTTAAATTTAACCACAGTCAATTACTCTCCACCCCCTTATATGAACCAGAACCATCAATTTTTTGTTTAGCATAAAGATGAAGATAGTTGTGAACAAACAGAGGTAGGTAGGTACATATATAGATAGCTAGCAATAAAAAAAATAAAAAAAGCTTTAAAAATATGTTGACATTTCTGTAAACACCTATTACCATTTTTAAATTACTAGTTTCATCCCTCATTCTTTTTTTTTTTATGTGCTCTGTCCATTCAGGACATTGGTGGTCTTGGTTCACCACAATTTTCTGTCCTTTGTAGCATGTAGCAAATTTTGTTTGTTGACCATCTCTCCCATCCTCTGTTATGCTATCCATTTGCACAAATTTGTTAGGTAGGTTATACAATGCTTTCCTCTGTTCCTCTAGACATTTTGTCTTGTCAGTGTCAAATAAAATTTTTATGACATTGCTGAGCAATTGAAAAAAAATTATAGAAAAAATAAGGCTCAAGGTTTTTGGTTTGCAAGTCACTCATCGTATTAGTCTGACATTTTTGAGAAACTGAAGAAATTTTAGAGGATTTATCAAGATTCAGAAATTTGTAAGAAAAAGAAAAAAAGAAAAGATACAGCAAATACTGCTGCTTCTTTAATCTAACATGTGATAAAAATGGCAGACATCTTGGTGACTGACTGCATATTTCTTTTAATTTTTGTGGTGGTCGGGGATGATAAAATAACATTTAAAAATGTTTCTATATTTACAGACCAAAAACAAAACGATTGTTAGTATTAGAAACACTCACCTTCCTTATTGGAAGAAACAGCAGATGAAATTTTCACCAGATGAAATTTTTACCAGATGAAATTTTATGACATTCTAGGTGATTTAATAAAAGCAGAAACAAAATATTTTCATTTAAAATATATATATATATATATATATATATATATATATA
This sequence comes from Acanthosepion pharaonis, assembly GCA_903632075.3. Classification (NCBI taxonomy): domain Eukaryota; kingdom Metazoa; phylum Mollusca; class Cephalopoda; order Sepiida; family Sepiidae; genus Acanthosepion; species Acanthosepion pharaonis. The sequence continues at coordinate 4,430,962 of CAHIKZ030004384.1, read as the reverse complement.
TATATATATATATATATATATATGTGTGTGTGTGTGTGTGTGTAAAAAAAAATATAATATGTAAAAAAAAAAAGAATAATTTATATGAAAAATAAAATAAGAAGGCTTGAGCAAGTCAATGGCCGAACTAACCTTTTTTGAGAAACTGAAGAAATTTTAGAGAATTTATCAAGAATCAGAAATTGGTAAGGAAGGAAAACATACAGAAAGAGTTTGATGTTTGGTTGAATGATTTAAAAAAAATTCTTGCTTCCTTAATCTAACATGCGATAAAAATGGCAGACATCTTAGTAATTGACTTGATATTTCTTTTTCCAAATAAATACAATAATATGGCACAAGGCTTAAAATGGTTGCCAACATCCTGTCTATACCTAGCTGGTTAAAATCAATGATAAGATTTCTTCCCCTAAAATACAACATTTACACATTTTTGTTAAAATGCAGACACCATAATATTGCAATTTCCCTATGGAATCCCTTATTAATCCCCCATGTTTTTTTTTTGGGGGGGGTGATAAAATAACAACATTTTAAAATGACCCAATTACTTAGAATTAAAATATTTACAAAAACTTAAAATATTTACAAACTAAAAAAAGAATTGTTAGAAACACAAACTCCCCTAACCATAGAAGAAACACCAGTTAACATGACGAAAGTAAAGTGGAGGATATAAAAGCAAAATGATTCATTAATGCAAACATTCACTCATTTAGACACAATAACAACGACGAAAAAAAAAGATGAAAGGCATCCCAGACCACCTAGAGAAATTTATTTTCTAGTCACCTAATGCGGATGAGAATAAGAATTCAGCTAAACAAGCAGGGAACAAAAACTGTACGGTCCAATGTGCTTTCATCCTTTCTTCAATGTGCAATGACCCTTCAGTACTTTGGTGATCCTGGCTTTCCCCAATTTCATATCTTTTGTTTCTCTTACTAAATTTTTATCTTTTCGTTATCTCTCTTAACCTCTTTTCTACCATCTATTCACATAAGGTTTGTCTCTCTTGCCTCTACTACGTCCTGTGATGTTTGGATTTTCCAAGCTTTCTTTCCTTATTATATGCCCTGGAAATTTCAACTGTTTCTTCCTGTTGTTAAGCATGTTTTTTTTTTGTTTCTAATTTCCATAAAATTTTGTTGTTGCCCACATGTTCAGTCCATGGTAGCATAATGGTTCTCAGTGTGGACAGTGGAATTGGCAAGCACTGTTCAAATAACAGATTTTTCTGTTGTGTTCGATTTTGTATTAATGTCCATAAGAAAAAACACAATTCCATCTCTTAACTACCCACCAGCTATGGTTTAAAATGGCAGGGTGGCAGTCCTAAACTAAGACATTGCTGATTGTTTTAGAAAATGGAAGTTATGCAAGGGAAGTAATTTGATGCATCTGTTGTGGGTGCTATGCTGGTGTGCAAACAGATACTGAATGACTGAAAACAAACAAAATGAAGAATTAAGTAAAAAATTTATTGCCAAGTTTATTTTCCTTAAAGAAAATACATCAACAAAAATAAGGTTACAATGCATTATGCAAAAAATACCTCTGTATCTTCATATCGAGGGTGAGAAAAGCTTTGTCCTGAAAAGGATAGTTTTGTAGTTGCTGGAGAACATTGCCGGAAAAGGACAATTTGTTGCAAGGATAGCTGGAGCTGGAGGCCTGCTGTAGATGGCTAGACTGGCAGTCGATGGTGAGATGGAGATGACTATGGCTGACAGGCTAGTTGGACCTGCTGATAGCTGGAGCCATGGAACAGCTGTCAGCTGCTGGAACAGATACTACACTTTGATCCTAGTCATCTGGACTGAGCAAGATGGTTTTCATTGCTTTGAGGCCTTTTTATATCCTGGATAAGTTAAGGTTTTTTTTTTCTTTTGGTTGATTTTAAAAAATGGAGGCATATATTCTACAACACAGAATGAGGTTGAAGAATTTGTTTAAAATACAGATTTAAACAAAATAGAAAATGTAAATCTAAATTAAGGTACTGGGATAAGTGTCGGGGAGTGAATGATTTGTTTGAACTGCTAAACAAAGAGAAAATATTGATCTGTTACATGATATCTATCCTACTGTATGATAGCAAATGCTGAACAATCTCCAGAAAGATGATGAAGAGACTTGAAGGAACAAAAATGTTGTTCTACAGGAAGATGTTGAGGATACCATGGATCGAACATGCAAGCAACGACAAAGTTTTGGAGAAAATGGAAACAAAAAGTTATATTTAACATAAGGAAGAGGCAGTTGAAATTTCTGGGTCACATAATGAGGATGGAGGGCTTGGAAATTCTGATACTCACAGGACAGATTGAGGGCAAAGAGGGATAGAGAAAATCAGCACATAACATACTTGATGAGGGTTTCTGAGAAATAACAAAAGGACATTTTTAAAAACTACAAGGAACAGGAGGATGTGGAGGGCCATGATTGCCGATATCCTGATGAAACATGGCACATAAAAGAATGGTTTTCAGTGAAAGATGGCTACTTGGCACTTCTGGATAAGATTGTCCCTTCCTAAATAGGAGAATGAGAAATGGGAGAAACTCATGAAGACTAGCAGAGAGAATTTGCAAAATGTAAAAGACTTAAGATAAAATGTGGAGATCTGGAGAATGTATTAAAACATTTTTTTTTGCTTCAGCAAAAAAAAAGAATTCTGCTGCCAAAAGAACTGTAAAAATTAGGCTGTTATTTTTTGGATAATTGACCAACAAAAAAAGGCAACAAATAAGAAATGAAGACCATGTTCTCAATGTACAAAGCTGAAAAATTTAATTTTTCTTATGTATTAAAAAAAAGAATCATTCTCTCAGGGTTCGAAATGAACTCCCTGCTCGTTTTAATTTTTTATGAAATATTACTTCTTTTAATTGATGTCTAAAAGAATTGCAGAAATGATTCTCTGTGCATGGCTTCGTCAGCAACAAGGATTTGTTTTTTTTTATTTGAATCATTTTACTCCGAGCAAGGCAATAAAGACACTAAGAGGTTAAAGTAAATAAAACTGACAAAACATGAATAAAAAGTGTAGAATTCAAGGTGACAATTGACATTGCATTTAAAATTTTAAAGATCATATTTGACATGAAATCAAGAAGAGAGTTCCACATGTGAACAAGAGAAGAAAATATTAGCATAGAGTTTATGCTTGCACTTAGCAATTTCAACTATAAAATGATGAGACCTAAATTCCAATCTAGTATTGCTCTTTGAAGTTTTCCATAAATATCTTTCTGGGAAATAGAAGAATGTTCTGCCACTTCTGCTGTGTTTCTTCTGAATATAACTGGAGGAGTTATTATTGAAAATGCTGAACACTGAAGATAATGAGGTTCAAATGATGATTATCATGGCTTTTTGTGAAGAGACACATCCTTAAGAAACAAACGTTAATCATAATCTTGACAATCCATTGACTAACAAGGATATTTCTTGAGATTATTTAACTCTTGTCCATCTGGACAATTTCCTGTCTGACACTGCTCCTGATTTCATTTGGTTTGTTAAATTTAATGACGTATATGCCCTGGCTAGTTAACAATAAGAGTGTGTTAAGACATATTTAGGTATGCTGATATATCAGCTGATATGGACAAACATTGCCAGGACATGGTTACAATAATTCTCATCTTTGCATGAAAGATGTATGGCAGTTTTTTAATGATTTTTAAATGCATCTTATTGGCCATCAAATACAACGGATAAAAGCAGGATTTTCGATGTTAATTTTTCAAGATAGACAAGAAGGTTGGCACAATGCATTATTTCTAATCTGCTTTTCTGATTAAGCTCTTTGCCTTCCAAAGCTAAGCTAGTAAAATCTCAAAGCAGAGAAAGTGCATTATTGTTCAATCCTCACTGGTTAATCTATAGAGGGAGATGGTACTTCTTCTGCTGTCCATGTCTAGGGATATCTCATCTCCATCTTTTATTTTTTTATTTTTTAGTTTTTTTTTTGATTAGTAAAAAAAATGTAAAGGACCAGTTAACATGAGAAATTACAAAAGTAGTATTTACACTCGGACTAATATCTACGTCTTCATTTTTATTTTTACGACACTTCAGCCTTTTTGTCCTCTGGTGTTATCAAAATGTCTACTGAACTTTGTAACCTTCAGGGAATTTCAAATTGAGACTTTTACTTAATCTTTGGAGGTAAATAGTTCTTATTCTGCTTTCTATGTTTAGGCTATATCTTGTCTCCATCTATTTTTTTTTGTCATTGCACAATTATTCCATCTTGGGTATGACAATAAACTACATCTGCATTCTGGGTAAGATGATAAACTACATCCAACAGTAAGGCCTCTGATCAGGAGGTTTTGAGGAGCGTGGGACCACCTCTTAATTGATGATGTTCCCAGATCCATCCTGATGCAAGGTGGTAGCACCTGTTAGAGACTCAGCTATGAGTCCCTAACATAATTAACCACCAAACTGGGGTCAAAACACTATGAAAGTGTAAAAATAGGTTTTAATACCAGAAATACTTTATTAAAAAAAAAATTATTACCAGAAATACATTTTTTTAAAAATAAGTATTACCACTGATGGAAAATTCTTACCAGGAATAGATTTTTGGAAAAAAAATATTACGAGCAATGAAAATGTTGTCAGCATTAAATAACCCATTGAGGTTGATATGCCGTAAAACAAACCAAATCAATCTAAACCAAAGAATACATACTCTTTTCATACGAATCTATCATATAAATGTTGTCGGCATTAAATAACCCATTGAGGTTGATATGCCGTAAAACAAACCAAATCAATCTAAACCAAAGAATACATACTCTTTTCATATGAATCTATCATATAAATGTTGTCGGCATTAAATAACCCATTGAGGTTGATATGCCATAAAACAAACCAAATCAATCTAAACCAAAGAATACATACTCTATTCAGACGAATCTATCATAAAAATGTTGTCAGCATTAAATAACCCATTGAGGTGTTGATATGCCATAAACAAAACCAAACCAATTGCACAATTATTGTTTATCCACTGAGTTTAAGACTTTACTATATGAACCAAAAATTTAATTCACATTTATGATGCAACAACATTCACGAACTAATGATTTAAAACACTTCAGATTATAGACATAAATAACAAAAGTAGTATTAAAAATATAATAATGCTTGAGATGAAAAGATTAAATTTTAGTAAGTTTACCCATTAGTGTGAACAATTTTTATGGAAGTAATTTCTGCTCACAAGGAGATAAGAGACTAATGTTATATCCGAACAAATTGATATTTATTTATGTTCACCCTGTAAAAGTCACAAGAGCCATTCAATGTAGAGGGTTACAAAGTTTATAGGAACATATAGGGAAGATAACTGTTAAACCTAGACCTGAACAATTTAAGATTGTAGTGATTGGGGAAGCATCTTCTTGGTAGATGGTCTCAAAAAGCAGTGATTCATGTGAAGAAACTGCTCAAGTGGGGCTTACATCTCACCAATGGAATATGAATGGAATGAGGGTGGTTCACTACAATGGGCCTGGCATGGTTGGTCTTAGGTTAGAACTAGTGGAACTAAGGATTGTAATTCATCCAAACACTTTCCATGGAAATAGCAATAGAGTAGTGAGAAGCTTGCAACGTTTCATCTGTGAGAAAGTGATTGTTAAGTCAAACATAATTCATCACCTACAAGGCTGCAGAGATGCTTTTAGATTCTATCAACACCAGAAAATGAAGACGAGGCAGCTTTTGCTCACATATGGCAGCAGTACTCCATTTTCAGACTGATCTGGCTCTTATATGCATCCTGGGTAAGACGATAAACTACTTCCAACAGCAAGGCTTCTGATCAGGAGGTTTTGAGGAGCATGGAACTATTGCTGGTGTTTCCAGGTCCATCTTGACTTGGGGTGATAGCACCTGTTAGGGCCCCAGTCATGGGTAAATAGTTAACTCCCGAACTGGGGTCAAAACACAGTGAAAGTGTAAAAATAGGTTTTAATACAAGCAATACATTTTTGGAAAAAAATTATTACCAGAAATGAATTTTTGAGGAAAAATTAACAAAAATACATTATTACCAGTAATACATTTAAAAAAAAAATTTACCAGCTATACATTTAAAAATAAATATTACCAGCAATAGAAATCTTGTTGACATTAAATAACCCATTGAGGTTGATAGGCGGTAAAGAAAACCAAACCGGCTCTCATAAAAGTCAAAGATGCATGAGTTCCAATTGTGGTCTGGGTTGAGCTTATGTCCTAGTAGGGAGTCAAGGCATGGGTCCCCCCTGAGAGTACACCAGTCTGTGATGAACTAGTCTTCTCTCAGGTGATAGGCAAAAATCCATGGTCCATTTGGTGATGATCAGAGATCCCTAGTTTGGTTTTCAAAGCGGTGAATGGGATTGGTCAGTTTTTACCCTACTTTTATGATGTCAAAGGTAGGTCAGAAGAGAAATCAGCTGCCAGACTCTAGTCATCTAGAGCAGTCAAGGGTAAACTACGGACCGATTGGCTTTCTGAATGGCAGACTTAATTTCATCAGGAAAATGTTTGTTAAAATGTTGTTTTTTGTTCTTGTTCTCACTTGTTCACTCACACTTTCTCTCAAACACAATCACATACATAAACAATGATTAAGTACGATGTTTCTTGAATTTTGTAACATTTTGTTGAAGGTAACTTTGTCGGCATTTTAAACCATTGAAGATTTTCACTTCAGAAACTGACAGTCAATGATAATTCTTCTTCTTTTACAAATATTTTTGTATCTGTCTATATATCTGAGATGAGGTATTATGTACACTATTTACAATATTTGGACTATTGTGCTCATCTTTGTCACCATATTTATTACATTTTGGCCATTGTACAGATGGTTGGAATGTCAAATTAAAGACTTTATTTTGTTCACTGGGGTAGACTGTTCTAGTTCCACGTGCCATGTCTAATGGATCTAACCAACACCATGACACAGTGGATAAAGGTTGGTTAGATCCAGTGACAGGACCCAAAGAGTGAGTTCAATACCTGGTTAAGGTGGTGGAGAACTTGGAGAGGGGAATTAATAGGAGATAACTGATAACTGACATCCATTAGACATGGGATATGGAACTAGAACAGTCTACTCCAGTGAGTGAAATAAAGGGTTCAGTTCGACATTCCAACCACCTGAAGTAGGCCGGAGTGTACAACACTCGAAATGTTGGAATAAATATAGCGACAAAGATGAGTAAATGTAAATAGTGTCAAATGTTTCCTTGTAAGGAAACAGCTAATATTATCATTACCATATATATATATATATATATATATATATATATATATATATATATATATATATAAATATATGTAGCCTTGTACCACCCTAAAGTAAGTATATGGGTGCATCCCCAAACTCTAGACCAGACATGAGCCACCTGTTTTGAACATGATGACCGCATGAAGCAAAGTGCATCCTAAGTTGGACTGCACTACTAAAAAAGATAAGGTATTTTTTATTAAAGATTTGGCAGCCATTTACTCAAAAAAATAATCTGCCTTAAAAAAGGTTGATTTTTTTTTTCTTTGGAGAAAAGTTTCCTTGCATAATTAAAAAATTATTACTAATGACAGCGTGATTAACGTATATTCCTGCATGTGATTTATTCCTAAGTTATTCATTTGATTAAACAAAAATATTTACATTCATTGACCAAGCAACTAGTGCTTCTTTTGGGTGAAATTTATAAAATTCTTCTATTAAAAGAATTTTTCAGGAAGTAAATTGGTTGAAAGTGAAGGATTATGAAGATAACAATTGTCTCTTGACATGATGTAGTTAAAATTAAAGGGCTCCGGGAAGCACCCACATAGAAGTATATTCCACAACAAGGTGGCAGTTCTTATGAAAATGCCAGACTTTCTTATCTTTAGAACACAGAGGAAATGTGGGTACTTTGTACTGTGGAAATTTTTCCATCAGAATAAATGTCCATGCATTGAATACTGCTGCCATATCTGGTCTGCTTCTCCTGCTATTCATCATGAGGTTCTTGATAAAATCCAAGGAATGATCATTAATGTAATCGATCCATCTATTTACAGTCGAAATAGCTAACTCCAACTGCCACTTCTACTCACTTCTTCTCACACTTCCCACCTGTGGCACTCCTTCCCATTTACTTGCTTCCCTGATAATTACAACCTTCAAAAATTTAAATGTAATGCAATATAATTGGCCCTGATCTGGCATCTCATCTGCAGTCACTCTCTCACAGATGTACCGTTGCCTCTCTCTGTCTTTTTTACAAATACTTTCATGGTAATTGTTCTGATGAGCTGTTTTCGCTGGTTCCAAGACTTCGCGAATTCAAGCATCCTACAAGGCTGGCATCCCGCTCTCACCCTTTCACTGTTGAAACTTTTAAATGTAGTCACCTCTTCTACTCCAATAGCTTCATGTCTCGCACCTCTCGCCTGTGGAACCCCCCTTCCCTACTCCAGTTTCCCTGAGAGCTATAATCTCCAACTATTCAAATGTAATGTCAATCGACATCTCCAGTTGCCTTGATCTATCCACTATTCTTCTCTCCCATCCTCTCATTACTATCTGCTCTTGCTTCAAATCCTCTGTAACCCCATGCGTACTAGCGGCTTCCTACCTTGCTAGGGGTGAAATGCTTAAAAAAAAAATTGTCATCTTCTGTCTTTTTGAATCCTGTTCATCTTTTGTCCTTTCCTCATTCCTCTGTATATTATTTTTTGTTTCATTTTCACTCCCTGTAACCCCCTACGTATAGTGATATTCCCTCCTTACTTGGGGTAAATAAATAAAATAAAAAAAAAAACCTTCAAACTTTTCTGTTAGTTGTATCTGAGTTCCCTTTTACAAAACAATAAACAAATGAAAATAGAAGAGACATTAACCTAAAAACTCGAGTCATGTTCTCTGGAAATCAGAATTGAAGATACCAAAATTGAGCAAGTACCAAAGTTTAACTATATTGGAAGTGTTTAACATGAAACTAATGAAAAATGTGACACCGAAATTTAAACACACATACTAAAAAAAATACAAGTACTAAGAAAAGTACTAAGAAACTGAACAATTTAGTTAAAAAAAATAGTGCTGAATTAATGTGATATCAGTTCTTTTGTCTGAATTTCTCGGATAAGATGATTATTTACACTGTTTATATTTGGACTATTGTCCTCATCTTTGTTGTTTTTATCATAATGTTTCAGCCTTCATCAGGTGTACATCAATCTAGGTAAACTACAAGGAATTCTGAACTGAACATTTTAATTATTCTACTGGGATAGATTGTTCTCTTGGGATACTGTCTAGTTCTTCTTTTTCTTTTTTTTTTTTTGTTTAGTATAGCTCAGTTATTGATCACCTGTTTCCAACCACTTGATCCAGGGACTGAACTCACAAATATCATGTCCCCAAATTCACAAAGCAACACTTCAATCCATTAAACTATTGTCCCTGCAGTAAACTTGGAGACTTAACCTGCCTGCTGATTAGTGCTACCACAGCTGCCTGTCATGTTTTGAAAGTTGCTGTTGCTGTGGAAGACTTGCTGTCATTTGTCTTTCTTTCTTATTAGTTGACAAATTGTATTTATTTTCATGCTAGGTCTTCTAAGGATGTTACTATTCCTTGTCCAGTATTTTCACTTCATTCCATGGGTATTGATGACTACCCCTTTCCCTCCATACATGATCAGCCATGACAGATTTCATAGTCTCACTCCTCACTATGGCTTTTCAATGTTCCACTAGGCTTACTTTGGCATTGGCTTTTTTCACCTTTATATTCTTTACTGTAAAAAATAGGAATAGTCCACATATGTAAATAGGATAAATAATAATTATTACATACTTAGATAGACAAAAAACATTTTCTTGAATATGTTCTGCTGTTATGTGAATCTTTTCTGTTGTCTAATATGGTCTTTTGTGCTTGTGTCAACTGTCAGACTTCAATTTCATCTAGAATTCGAATATTGAACTTTTAAAGCAGAAAGATTCTTAAAAGACTGGCATAAGACAACATGCCAAATTCTCAGTCCACCTTGACCTTGTGCCAGACAATGTTAATATTTAGTAAATATCTATTATGTTGTAAATAAGTAGAAAGTGCCTTCGGTTATTGATCACGAAATTAAAATTGAGTTGGAGCATAAAACTGACGCTACAAAGTCATCTCTATCTTAGTGACTGATTATTAGATTATAGTTTACCTTGGGGACTCATCTGCTACTATTAGGCTATCTCAAGTCGTGATTCTCCTCATCACTTTCAGCAGAGAATTATCTGGTTATGCCGAAGAGGAAAATAATATTATGCCAGTGGGTTCTTGGGGAATGTGGCACTTGGGAGTGTGTTTCATATCATATATTACGTATTGTAATTTTGTTCTTATATCAGTTGATCTCTCTCTCTCTCTCTTTCAAAGAATACACAAACACATACATATGTGTGCATGGCCAAGTGGTGAGAATGTTCACTTTCAGATCACGAGACCTGGGCTCAAATTTCAATATGATAGCTTTGTCAGGAAGGTATCTTCTTGAGGTCACCAGTCTGGAGTGTCAATTTGAAAATCAAACAACAGGTTGTACCAAGCCATGTGAGTAAAAAAAGTTAGACAAAATTGTTTAGAGACCAACGATGCTTGTGCAAGGGTGATAACATATTGTAATTTTGTTCTTATATCAGTTGATCTCTCTCTTTCAAAGAACGCACATACACTTGTATATATGCACATGGCCAAGTGGTTAGAACATTCACTTTCAGATCATGAGACCTGGGTTCAAAGTTCAATTTGTTAGGAGGGCGATTTCTTGATGTCACCAGTCTGGAGACTTTGTGAATGAAATTGGGTAGATAAAAATTTTTGGAAGCCAACGATGGTTCTGCTTGAGTTTGTACATCCTGGTGAGATTCAAACTGCTGAACAAGATGGATTCTGTGCTCCAACTAATTAAAGTCCGCTCAACATATTTGCTGTGTAAACCACAAATATTCTTGAACAGAGGTTTGAAAAAGGGATTGGTTAGTCCCCCTTACTCAAATTGCTGAACACACCAGATTTTACACTCCCTTCCAGAAACTGTAACTGAGGTCTGCTCAGCATAGTTGCAGTATAAATCACTGGTAAATTCTGAACAAACAGAAATGTGGCTGAGCAAGTGTGTTCAAGAATAACCCACCATTATATATATATATATATATATATATATATATATATATGGGTAAAATAGAAGAACAGACTGGGTTCTATAGCCTTGGATGGCAACTGGTCTTGTGAAGGACAATTCTGAATTCAAAACCTTCGGATGGTCGTTTGGGAACCTTGTGGCACTTGATGCACCAGGTCTCTATTCGTCCCTTCAAAAAGTGTGGATGGTCCTGCACGAAGCCTTCACCACTATAATCAAATCTCATGTGCCGGTGTCGAGCTGTCGTTTTCCTGGAAACTGATCTGCTTGACCCTCATACGTCGAATCTCGACAGGAGAGTCGACGATATATATATATATTATATGTGTGGTACTTAGTGGAAAGTGCTCAATATCTCTGATTGAGCTAACATATTCAGTTGTATAGGTATTAGTTTGTAAACCAGGGTTTCATGCTTTTGTGATCATCAGGCATAAAACCCAGGGTTACAAATTGATATCCATACAACTGTGTGTGTGTGTGTATATCTGTGTGTATATATATATATATATATATATATATATATATATATATATATATATATATATATATATATATATATATATATATATATATATATCCATACAACTGTGTATATATATATATATATATATATATATATATATATATATATATATATATATAAGTGAACACTGAAGTCAACTCTCAGAGGTGACAGGCTGTTTCATGATAGACACAATCATCAGGCTGCTTGACGATCGCGTCTAGCATGAAACAGCCTGTCGCCTCTGAGTGTTGACTTCAATGTTCACTTTTATATTTACATATGCTCTATCTCTGATATTGAGCATTTTATCGCATAAATATAACACACCTTAAAAAACTATATTTCTTCACACACACACATATATATATAGTTTTGAGGTATGCTATATTTATGGGTAAACGTGCTCAATATCAGAGATAGAGTATGTGTAAATACAAACGTGAACACTGATATCAACACTAAATGCCAACAGTCTGTTTCATACTTGAACACAATCTCCAGGTCATACAGACATACAGACATACATACATACATACATATATATATATATATATATATATATATATATATATATATATATATATATATATATATATAATATTAGTGGTAAATATATACATACATATGCAATCATATATCTAAAATATATAGATACATATAAACATAAATACATACATATACAGTAGCGTCCAAAACTAAGGGACAAAATTTTAAAACCTAATATTTTTTAGAAATAACAACCGTGAAAAGCTGAAATTTTGACAACTGGTAGTCGTTATCATCCATAATAACATACTAAAATTTGAATCATTTGCAAAGGATAGAAAAAGAATTATAACAATTATTTATTTATTTTCAAAATAGGATCGTCCAAAAGTAAGGGACAAAATTGAGAAAAACAATGTAAACAGTATGCTATAATCAAATTTTTTGATTTCCTCTAAAGAATAAGTCTTACTTAGTCATTTGTAAACGTTGCATCAGCCGGCACCATGGCGAAACGCCAAAAACTTGATTACTCTGTGAGACAAGCTATTGTGAAGCTACACAAGGAAACGTACACCATTAGAGAGATTTCAGAGAAAGTGAAACGTTCCAAGAGTGTTGTAGGCAGGGTTGTTAAATCCTACAATGATACTGACAAAATAGTTAGTGCTTTTAAAACCGGCAGACCCCGCAAAACTTCGGCAAGAGAAGATCGAATAATGCAGCGTATGTCATTAAAGGACCGTTTTAAGTCTTGCACAGAAATTAAAAGGGTTATGAATAGTACCTCATGTGTTAATGTGTCAAGACAAACTGTTTGTAGACGACTGCAAGAAATAGGGCTGTTTAATCGAACCCCAGGGAAGAAACCACTTGTTAGTTCAAAGAATAAGAAGAAGATATTAGAGTTTGCAAACAGGTATGTAATTTGGGCATATGAAAATTGGGCAAAAGTATTTTTCCGTGATGAAAGCAAGTTTAATTTATTTGGAAATGATGGAAAAAACAATGTAAAGAGACGTATTGGTGAAAGATTAAGTGCAAAGTGTACTGAGAAAACTGTCAAGTTTTGGGGCGGAAGCGTCATGGTATTTGAAATGTTTTCTAGCCAAGGTACAACGCCTCTTGTCCGGTTACAAACTCGTGTAAACGCGCAGATCTATAAAAACATTGTTCAAGATCATGTTGTGCCAATCATACAGAATTCAGGTTTCGATAGGGCTACCTTTATGCAAGATAATGCCCCATGTCACAAGGCAAAGGTGATAATGAGTTACCTTAGCGAGCAAGATTTGGAAATTATGGATTGGCCACCGCAAAGTCCTGACTTAAATCCAATAGAAAATCTTTGGAAGACCTTAGGAGTGAAAGTTATGGAAAGAAATTCCACTAACACGGAGGATTTGTGGGTGAAGCTTCAAGAAGAATGGTCTAAAATTAGTATCGAGGATTGTCAAGAACTGATTCGTTCTTGTAGTCGAAGATGTGCAGCTGTCATTGAGAGCAAGGGCTCATTTACTAAATATTGACTGTACATGTATTTTTATTGTTTTTTTTGCCGGTTACATTGTTTTTCTCAATTTTGTCCCTTACTTTTGGACGTTCCAAGTTTGAAAATAAATAAATAATTGTTATAATTCTTTTTCTATCCTTTGCAAATGATTCAAATTTTAGTATGTTATTATGGACGTTAACGACTACCAGTTGTCAAAATTTCAGTTTTTCACAGTTGTTATTTCTAACAAATATTAGGTTTTAAAATTTTGTCCCTTAGTTTTGGACGCTACTGTACATATATATTTGTATAAAAAATAAATCTAAGAGGAAGAATCCAGGTAGAACTCAATGTCCAGGACAGAGTAAGGATATAATAAAAAAGCTTAAACACTAATACTCCATGGTCATAATTTATTCCATTGGAATCGTAAATACAATCCAATTTATCAGACCTACGAATTCAAAAAGAAAACAGAAAAAACAACTTTTTATATATATATATATATATATATATATATATATATATATATATATATATATACACTACGTGCCAAATTATTATCGAGATAACTTTTTTTCTAATATTTCAAAAACCGTCCAATCAATTCACACAAAATTTTCACACACTGTTGGCAACACTGAACTGCGCAATCGCTGAAATTTTTGTACTGATCTGCGCAATGTAAACAAACTGGCGCCTATAAGTAAATCTACTCTAGAAATTTTTAAAATGATAGGGAAGTGTCATCAAACAGTGAAAAATTCCCCGCCGACCCTACATAAGTACGCAAAAGGGCATATAAAGGAAAGCCGAGGGTTATTTCACGTCGTCTCATGTCACGACTTAAACGAGAGGCCACAAAGAACCCTGGACTTACCAGTCAAGAGCTTTTCAGTCGTATTGGGGATCATACTGTGTCTAAAAGTACTCGGTGTCGGTATCTGAGGGAAATAGCAACAACAGTCAACCTGTATCGAAGCCTCCGTTGACGAGAAATCACATTCAAAATCGATTGAAATGGACCGAGGACAATATGAAGATTGACTTCTATAAAGTTTTGTTAAACAGCCGAAACTCGAGCAACACTTGATGGGCCTGATAGATTGTGAAAAGGCTGGGTAATGAACGGACAGAATCGCCATCAGTGTTTGAGACGCCAACAAGGCGGTAGAGGCATAATGATCTGGGGTGGTATTATTGGAAAAACATTAGTGAGCCCATGGAGAGTACCAGATGGCGTCAAAATGACTGCTGATGCATACATAGCATTTATGAAGAAGCATCTTGAACCGTGGATGAAAAGGCAAAGAGTTGCCTTCAGAAGGGCCATTGTTTTTATGCAAGATAATGCTCCCTCACATGCTGCTCACAAGACCACTGAATATTTGAAACAGTTAGGCTTCGATGGACTTCGAAAAATGAAGTGGCCAGCAAATTCTCCGGATTTGAACCCAATCAAAAACCATTGGAGCATCATGAAGCGAAGACTGTACGCCAACGGACGACAATTCCGGGGCAACGCTGAGTTGTGGGAAGCAATTCTTGACATATCTTCACGGCATTACAGCAGATGACATCCTACAATTAACAAATTCTATGGATTGTCGACTTTTTCAAGTAATTTCAAATCAGGTAAATCACATTTCCTATTAATTTGTTTAAAACTGTGCATTTGTTTGTATGTTATTATTTGTTTGATTATCTTATTTATTAGCTTCTTTTGATCATAAACATTCACGTTCAACATTAATAAACGTTTTGTTTGCTCAATTCTGGGAATTTTACTAAACCTTTCTAATAATTTGGCACGCTCAAATCACCGTACTGATAACAAATATGGCACCAGTTTGTTTACATTGCGCAGATCAGTACGAAAATTTCAGTAGTTACGCAGAGCAGTGTTGCCAACATTGTATGAAAATTTTGTGTGAATTGAAATATTAGAAAAAAAGTTATCTCGATAAAATTTGGCACGCAGTGTATATAGTGCTGTGCAAATTAAATGAACCTCTAAAATAATATGAGAAAAGATTGTATCTTTTTTTACCAGATAAACAAGAAATCGTAAATAAAAAAAACTTTTATTAAACAAATTAGAACCACTTGCAAAATAATTTATTAAGCAGGAATAAAAATGTTAATAAAAAATTGAGATGTGTAAAAATAAGTGTCCCCTTACAATTAATATTTGGTGACTGCTCTTTTTGAGGTCTCAGTGTCAACCAGTTTTTTTCTGTAATTTTTAAGAGGTTTCTGGCTGTAGTGAGTGTCAATTTTGAAACATTCTTCTTGGCAAAACACCTACAATTGCTCGATATAACCTGAGTTTCTTGCATGTAGTGTCTTTAACTTGAATCAGAGATTTTCAATTATGTTTAGACCAGAACTTTGACTCAACAATTCCAAGACTTGTCCTTTACTTTCACTCCCTATAACCTGCTGCATACTAGTGGAATTCCTGCATTGCATGGGGCAAAATGATTTAAAAAACGATAAAGTTATTGTTTGGCACCAGAGTGATTATGAGCAAGCTTGTCATTTTTATTTTTATTTATTTATGCAGTAAGATTGAATCATAGAATTAAGTGACAGACGAGACAAGTTAGGTGAAAATAAAGCTCCTTGTATGTCTATTGTTAGACTGTTCATGGGGAGATTCATTTTCAGGCTGAGATTGCAACTAATGACAGGTAAAAAGCTAAAAGTGTTGAACAGCCATAAAAGGACACTGCAGTCATCAGAGGAAAAAGACTCTTCTCTACTTGTTTGAAAATCACATTGGTGTATTCAACAAATCAGACGATGTTGCTTATGTGCTCAGCAGGAAAAATAAAAACTGTCCACCAGCAAATGAAGTGCGGAAATTGTTCCTTTTCCGGGCAGTTGAATGGTTCATTGTAGACACTTGTCAGTACAATAGCCCTTGAGAATCTCAGAGAGTCCAACGATGCATAGGCAAAATAACTGATCTCAGTTGATATCTGTCAATGTGAAATAGTTCAAGTCTCCACTTGGTCCTGTGAGAAACAAAATAATATATATTTTCCTGGCCTTGGCAGCAGCACATGCCAAAGATCAGTTTTTAGTTGTTTGTTCTTCTTTTTGTTCAGATACTTGGAAAAGAAACTTGTTCTTTTGTTTAACACAATTGCGAAGACATACAACAATCTGTTTTTTTTGTCGTTTTCCAGTGGGGTTATTTTTGCTATTTTTTTTCCAACAATATATAAGCTGTCAGAAAAGTTTTGAACAAGAATTAACAGCTTCTTCATCGTGATAATTGAGTTTCAAAAATGAAACTTGTTTGAATTTTAAACGAGCGCTGATTTTTGTATACCATCATTTGTAACAGTGAATTTGTGGGAAGTGAACTTAGGTCAGCAGTGTGTTAGAGTCATATGGAGTTTGTGGATTAAAGTCAGGTCATCAGGTTGAAGTGGCTGATAGATACATGGTACAGGGTGTCAAAGCACTCCCTTGAGACTCTAGTAATGTAGAAGACATAAGGAACCAGAACCAGAGGCAGAAATGGTGAACAAGACTTGCCTTATTCTCGACGAAAGAGAGTTTGTCGTTGTCTGGCATGTAGGACTTCAAGTTGAGAGAAGGCAAGTACGTTGTTCTATCAAAAGAGACCCTTCTTTGTTATCCTACAAAAAATTGGGTCATTAGCAACTTTACAGAATGAGAAAAGGCAAGTATGTTGTTCCATCAAAAGAGACGCTTCTTTGTTATCCAACAAGAAATTGGATGATTAACAATTTTTCATAATATTAGCATAGTTGGGCGGAATTGAGGAGAGACATCCAGGTGTGTTAGTGCCCCAATTCTGAGGTGCCCATATGTCTAGAATGTTTATCATCCAGGTAAGTGGTTGGTGATTCGTTATTATAAGTAGACCATTGTGGAGATGAGAGGTATCTTCTGTTGGTGTACATTGTATGATACATGCAGTTGTCATAGGACAAACGAAGAATGAAGCGGATACAGGGAAAAGAAAAACAATAAATACCAAGAAACCAGTGTAGAGGGAAGAAATACCCAATCTGAAATTACGTCCCAAAACAGAATCACTAATTTCTTTTGACCACAAGAAGTAGACTGAGTAAAGAAAAATGGCAGCGTCCTGGAGTTTGTAAAGAAAAGACAATCAAGTCATAATGAGGAAAATAATGAATTAAAGAAAACAAGAATTTGTAATAGTTTTTACAAATATTCATTAATGATAGTTTAAAAATTTCATTAAGCATCCTGAGTTTGTGTAGCATGGTATTGTACCTGTATAGTCTTGGCCTGAAATTCACACCAGACACATAAAAAAATCAGTAGAACCAGCAGGTTGAGATAGTACCAGTCACCGAATACAGAAGTATGTGACCTCACACCTATATCCCATATTGCAAGCGAGGGAATAAGAATGTTAGACTTAGAAATGTATAAACAACAGGGCCAGGGAAGACTCAAGCAATCTCTCATATGTGACAAACAGAATGAAAGGGGTAATGTTTTGGACACAAACTGACTGAGAATAACTGACAAAACACGGGAATGAATAAAATGTTAAGTAAGTGTTGTAGCGTATCTACGGACGATAATGGCTACGCCCCAATTCGCATAAATACTGTATGTGGTTTAGAATTGGAGATTCATTGTGGAATTCACATGACTCACTACTAGCAGTTGACTTCTTCTTCTACGTGCTGCTGGCGAATCTTATATGTGTTGTTCTTGTCCTAAGTATTATTATTGTTCATTACCAACCTTCGTGTGATTATTCTATTCAGTAACCTTCCCTAGGTTACAACATTAAGGATGATTCAAATCTTGTAATCGTTTCATCAACACTCCAACTTTATTATAATAAATCACTACCTTTTCTCTGAATATCAGTTGTTTACATACATGTGAATAGTTTGGAGGTTGGGTATTTGTGTTGCAATCCATGTTGACACTGGCTTCTGCACTTCAGACCCTAATGCTACTTCATAGACTGTATCAATTTCTTTTTCTTATTTGTTTTATTATATGATAGAGACAGACATGGTAACATCAGTTCTAAGAAATAGCAAATGGAAGATCTTCAGGGGAACACGTGATACTTTTTGGCTTAGCATGCCACCACAGACGAACTAGCTTCACTACGGAATTTGGGTGCAGAAAGTGTGTTGATGTTTTAAAATTCTTGGGACTTTTGTTGACTGGGCACCATTTTAGTCACATATCTAAAACTTAGACAAAGGCAATCCATCATTGTCAGAATTCTAAGCCCACAATGTATTCTGACAGGTTACTCACCACTTTGGCCTAGCCACTTCGTTGTGTGATATTTCAAGGCTAAAAGAGCCTCTCTACAGGATTCTAGGAAATGGTTATTGGCAGTGCTTATGCCTGAATGGAAAATATTGTATTTTGTCTTTTTATGTGCCGTGTTCCTTCAGGACGTAGGTGATCATGACTCTCCACCTCTTCCTCTCTCTTGTAGCTCTCAATAAATTTGGTCTTTTTGGTTCTGCTATCCACTTACACCCATTAAATATATCATGTATTGCTTACCCCTTGTACCTCTTTCTGCTATCCACCCTGTGAGTATCAGATTTTCCAAGCCGTCCTTTCTCATTACATGACCCAGAAATTTCAGCTGCCTCTTCTTAAGTTTTCTTTGTTTACATCCTCTCCTAAACGTCATTGTCACTCACAGGTTCGGTCCATGGTATCCTTAGCCTCCTTCTATAGAACCATACCTCTGTTGCCTTGAGTCTCTTCTTCATCTTTGAGGAGACCGTCCAACATTTGATGCCATAAAGGGGGACAGAGATCATATAGCAGCTCAGTACTCTTTAATTTGTTACCAACAAAACCCTTCTGTCTTGTAATACTCTGCCTAGCTTTTGGAAGGCGTCTTTGGCCATCCCAATACGTCATTGTATCTCAGCATCGCATTTACCGTCCTCTCTCAGAACACTTCCCAGATATTTAAATTTCCAGACCTGTTTGATTTTAGGGTACCCAACCTATAAATCACATCTCAGGCTCATCTTTTCACTGATGGCCATGCATTCTGTCTTCTTGTATTTTATGCTTTATCCCTTTTTCTTGCTTTCCTTCACTGTTTTCTGTAAGAGGTTTTGTAGTTTCCTTTCTGTGTCTGCTATCAGAACTGTGTCATCTGCGTATTTTATGTTGTTAAGATTGTGGCCACTAATGATGAATCCTGGTAGGATGTCCACTTCTCTTAGAAATGCCTCACTGTATAGGTTGAATAAGTCCAGTGAGAAGATACATCTTTGCCTTACGCCCTTTTCTATTTTTGTATATCTGCTGAATTCATTTTTATATTTATGCAGGCAGTTTGCTGCCAGAGCAAACTTTTATTTGTTACTGGAACAAGTTTGTATAAAAAGAATGCTCTTGTCATTTAACTGGCAGTTTGGAGTATGTTTTTTTAATCACATTCACCCCAAGCAAGGTAGTATAGTCATTAAGACTCAAATCAAGCTTGCTAGGTAGATCATGCATTGTTTTCCTTTATTCTATTTGCCTTCAATCTAGGAATATCAAATTTTTCATCTATTCTTTCCTCATTAATTTTGCCACATCCTGGGAGTTTGTCTTACATGCAGAATGAAACCTATTGAAATCTTATGGTTATGCATAACCCAGATCTACAATTTTATCTTATAGAAGCATTAGTAATAATAGTAGTAGTATGAATCGTTTTAATTTGTATGAATTTTGAAAATAAGTGTTTTCGTTATTCCTTATTTAGTTGACTTTTGGCTCTTTAGCATAAAATTTTAATTCTGATTGCTAAACTACGAAGGATGAAACAGGGATAGATAGCATCAATCAAAAATTTATAAAGTTAGAGAATTACAATTTCAAGGGTATGCCTCAATTTCAGCAGCAGCAGCAGCAGATCATGTGACCGCAGAAAAATTGATCAAGTGAGCTATCCAAACAAAAATGGCAACGTGAGCTCCCCACCCACATGTACAAAAAAAAAGAAAAAACTCAGTTGGAGTTGAGACAGTTAAGCACATCATGTATATAAGTGACATCATTTGCTTTAGGATTATAGCTCTCCACGCCTTCTTAATATACTTTGTCTTTCTGTTATTTCTCCTAATCCCTGTCCTGCTATCCATTAATTATGTTATGCATTGTGTCCCTCTTCCGTTTTATTTGTCCCTTGAGTATCAGATTAGATATGATGCATTCATTCACAAATTGATTCTGTTGGAATCATAATATCCTAGTCATGAGTGCGCTCTTGCGAAAATTATATTGGGCCGTTAAATTTTAATGCTGAGCTTGAATTTTGAAAGTTTCAAATAAAGAAACAATTTTTGTTCTTTATGGCCCGTGCCCCTGGGAGTTTGTCTTAGAGTTAGAGCGTAACAATGGAAGTCTAATAGCTATACATTAACCAAATCTGCAGTTTTATCTTATAGAAGCATTAGTAATAATAGTTGTAGTATGATTGGTTTGGTTTGGTTTGATGTAATGTCAATTGACATCTCCAGTTGCGTTGTTCTATCCACTATCCTTCTCCTCATCCTTTCCTCTATCACTCCTATCTGATCTTGCTGCAAATCTTCTGTAACCCCTTGCGTCCTACTGGCTTCTCATCTTGCTTGGGGTAAAATGCTTAAAAAAAAAATTAAAAAAAAATATCAACCTCAATGTGTTATTTAATGCCGACAAAATTTTTATTGCTGGTAATATGTTTTTCTTCAAAAATCTATTTCTGGAAAAATTTTTGCTTGAAGAAATCTATAGCTGGTAATATTTTTTTCAAAAAATGTATAACTGTTTGTATTGCTAGTACTTTATTTTTAAAAGTATTGTTGATAATAATTATTCCTTCAAAAGTTATTTCTTGTAATATTTTTTTATTACAAATTATTTCTGGTATTAAAACCTATTTTTACACAAGTTTGGGTGTCAACTATTTGCCCCTAGCTGGGACCCTAACATGTGCTACCACCCCAGGTAAGGGTGGACCTGGGAATGCCAGCAATTAAGAGGTGGTTCCACGCTCCTCAAAACCTCCTGATCAGAGGCCTTGCTGTTGGATGTAGTTTATCATCTTACCCAAGACACGGACGGAGTTTATCGTCATACCAAGGACGGAGTTGTAGTATGAATAGTCTTATTTTATATGAATTTTATTTAAGTATTTTTGTTATTCCTTATTTAGTTAACTTTTGGCTTTTTAGCACAAAATTGTAGTTGCTAAAGAAGAAGTAGGGATAAGTAAGATTTAGAATTGCAGTGATTTCAAAAGCACAAACAAATGATCACGTGATCACCCCCCTCCATATTGAAAAAAAGTTAGAGGCATGTTACAAAAAGTTAAACATATCACATAGCTAAGTAATGTTGACCATGTTTGCCGTAGTCTCTGAATATGGAATCCAGTGAAGTCCGTAATCTCTTCAATATCAGAGGTTGGCAGTGTAGATTCGGTGAAAGTAGCGGCTGTTAATTCTTTAAGTCTTTGATATCAGGTTGGTAGTGGAGATATTTTGGGGAGAAAAAAACAAAATGGCTGGCTTTATACCCGTCGAATTGAATATTTTGAGCTTTCTGATTGGTTAACCCTTCTATTGGTGAACTATAAAATGAGTCAGCTCATTTTGACTGGCTCACTAGTACATATATAAAAAAAACTGTAACAACCCTCATTTTTGGGTATTTTATGGAATCTTCTTTGAAAATATTAGTAAAGTCAATATTCATATAGAACAAATACTTTAGTATACAGAAAAAATATTTTTATTTTATTTTAGTATTCAGAAAATAATTTTTTTTTCTTTTCAAGAAATATATATATATATATTTTTTTAAAGGAAATTAATATCCACAAAAATTTGCTTCAGGAGTTAAGCAATCATGTCACTCTACAACTCATTCTTTGTAGGTGTTAATAAAAATACTAAACATTGTTCTACCAGCCATTACTTCAAGCTCACTAGGTAGGTATATGCATTGTTTTCCTTTGTCCCACTTGCCTTCAAAATATCCCATGTCAAACTTTCCAAACCTCCTCTTCTCATTATGTACCCTAGAAATTTTAACTGATTCTTCCCAATGTGTCCTTTTATTTCAATTTTCTCTAAAACTTTGTTGTTGCTCACATGTTCATTCCATTGTATTCTCAACATCCTTCTGTAGAACCACATTTCTGTTGCTTCAGGTTTCTTCCTCATCTGTAAGAGGACTGATATTACATAACAGTTCAGTTTTTCATTTCTTCTGTGTTGGTTTAATCCTTGATTCCTTTTCAAGAAAGGGTTTCTGGTTCGTTCTAAAGTCTACTTCAACTCTAGACTTTCAACATCTCTGCCTAAAACTCTGAATTTTTATTTACTATGGATTTACGTTTTTTTTTCTTCAGTAGGAGTAGATAGGTTTGCTTATCGTCCAGTTCACACTCCTCCTTTAATTTTGAACTTGATTAAATGTTTATCCCTTGTTTCCTTTTTAGGATTTGGTTTCCAGTTTCTTATAAAGTCTACTTCAACTCTATACTTTTAATGTCTCCACCTAAAACTATGAACATTTTTTTTACTATTGATTTACTTTTTTTCCCTCAATAGGAGTAGATAGGTCTGCCTATTGTCCGGTTCACACTTATCCCTGGTTTTATGAGCAGGTTTATACATTGTTTCCTGTTTAAGATTGGGTTTCTGTTTCTTTTTTTTCACTTCTGGTGGCCCGTTGTGGTGGCTTTATCTCCTTACCTGGGGTGGTACCTCTTACTCTTACAAGATGAGGAAGGAAAAACTTATTTCCAATTGATAATAGTGGGAGTTATTTGATAAAAGGAGAAACACGAAAACAAGAACACAATAAACAAAATGGACACCAAAACCTCTTGAACAAATATAGAAAGAAAATATGCTGATTTTTTTTCACTCATTGCCATTATTTGAACTGTTCAATCATACAATCTTTCTTCGTTAAATCGATGGGTCACTTGACCAGTTTCAGCTGTTAAAGTTCTCTTCAAAATATGCTAGAAATGATCAAAGCTTTTTTTGCTCCATTAATGTATCCAGGGAAGCCGTTAATTGTTGCAGACACTTATTCAGTTAAGATTCAAATCGGTTGGCGTCTGCTGACCACATCTGCACAAAGAATACAAAAGAGTCCGTTAATTTGTTTGTTTCTATCTTTTCATCATTCTATAATAGCTTGTTTCTAAAACGCAGTTTATCTGTCTTATCCAATTTCTCTTGATGAATCTGACTCTCTGTCTCAGTTTGATTTACAAACCATTGCTGTATGGAACCGACTTGCAAGAGGATGCTTTCCCAATCATTACAATCTTAATCTGTTCAAGTCTAAATACAAATAATAAATAAAAATAAATAATTACTCTATAACGCTCTATCACGTATGGCTCTCGGGCCTTGTACAGGATAAACATCAGTGTAAAAAGATATATCTATATGATGAAGTTAACATAATATCTATGACAGCATTGTTGAGATTATTGATTTTTATTTTTTCTTGCTTTTTTGTGACCATGTAGTTTCTGAAGAAAAACATTTTTGTGACCAGGTAGCTTATGAAGAAAACATTTCTGTGACCATGTAGTTTATGAATAAAACCTTTTTGTGACCATGTAGTTTCTGAAGAAAAACATTTTTGTGACCATGTAGTTTCTGAAGAAAAACATTTCTGTGACTATGTAGCTTATGAAGAAAACCGTTTTGTGGCCATGTAGTTTCTGAAGAAAAACATTTTTGTGACCATGTAGCTTATGAAGAAAACATTTCTGTGACCATGTAGTTTATGAAGAAAAACTTTTTGTGATCATGTAGTTTCTGAAGAAAAACATTTTTGTGACATGTAGTTTCTGAAGAAAAACATTTCTGTGACCATGTAGCTTATGAAGAAAACCTTTTTGTGACCATGTAGCTTCTGAAGAAAAACATTTTTGTGACCATGTAGTTTCTAAAGAAAACTTTTTTGTGACCATGTAGTTTCTGAAGAAAAACATTTTTGTGACCATGTAGTTTATGAAGAAAACATTTTTGTAAACATGTAATTTCTGAAGAAAACCTTTTTGTGACCATGTAGTTTATGAAGAAAACCTTTTTGTGACCATGAAGCTCATGAAGAAAACCTTTTTGTGACCATGTAGCTCATGAAGAAAACCTTTTTGTGATCATGTAGTTTATGATGAAAATGTTTAAAAATCTATATGAAGTAATATTTGTCATAATGAAAAAAATTATACATTGTTCAGATTATAGTGGACATTAAAACATAGTTTATTAATTAATCAAATTCAGACATTTTCAACTGAAAATTATTAATAAGACATGATATCCCTTCTGATTGGATACACATTTCAAATAAAATTTAATTAACCTACAATTTACAGAGAAAGATAAAATTACAGAACATTTAAAACATACATCAATTTATTAATCCACAAAAGTTTCAGATTTAAACCTGCATACTTATTAAAAATTTTCACTCTATGGTATTCTCAGCATCTTTCTGTAGAAACACATTTCTGTTGCTTGAAGTTTCTTCTTCATCTGTGATGAGGTTGTCCATCATCCACAGATAGGTGAACTTTATATTGCATAACAGTTCAGATCTCTTTGTTTTGTCTCTGAATAAATTTTCCTATATCTTAATACTTTGTTTAACTTTTGAAAGGCATCTTTTGATATTCCAATGCAATTTTCTGTCCTCTGTTAAAAGACATCCTAAATATTTAAATTTTTGTACTTGATTGACTTCAAACTTTGTAGTTTGTATCTACGACTGTTTATTTGCTGACAAGAATTCCATATTAAGTATACAATGCAACATTTACATACAAATTTAGTATTTCATTTCTAAGATGAGTAATTGTTTATATACTTGTATTATTTTTAACTATTCTCATCTTCATTGCCATCTTGGGTATGACAATAAACTACATCTGCATCCTGGGTAAGACGATAAGCCACATCCAACAGCAAGGCCTCTGATAAGGAGGTTTTGAGGAGTGTGGAACCAACTCTTAATTGCTGGTGTTCCCAGGTCCACCCTGACTCAAGGTGGTAACACTTGTTAGGGTCCCAGCTATGGGCAAATATTTAACACCCAAACTTGTGTAAAAATAGGTTTAAATACCAGAAATACTTTGTAATAAGAAAAATTATTACCAGCCATAATTTTTGAAGGAAAAATTCTTATCAGCAATAATTTTTTAAAAAATACAAGCAATACATACAGTTATATATTCTTTGGAAAAAATATGACCAGCTATAGATTTCTTCAAGGAAAAATATTCCCAGAAATAGATTTTTGAAGAAAAACATTACCAGCAATAAAAATTTTGTCAACATTAAATAACTTATTGAGGTTGATAGGCTGTAAAACAAAACAAACCAAACCAAATCTCATCTTCATTGATATGGATGTTATTGTAGAAACGTTTCAACCAATTACCCTCTTGTCATCATCAGGTATCCATTGATTTGCTGTTAGTGCATATCTGTTGATTATTGTGATGTTTTCTCCCTGTAATATCAGTTATTATTCATTCTTGCTGAATTGCACTATGAACCAACCATCATAACGAAATGACAAAACCATCTGACACTGAATATAAAAGGTTCTAAAAAACACATCTCTAATGTCCTTTGGGATGGTGGCATGGTAGATATAGGAGTTGGTTATACATGTTTTACTGTCAGGGTCATGTAGTGAAGCTGCATTTCAGCAGGAACATGTAATAACCAATGTCACAGGGACAAAATAGTCAATAGCCAACAAATATCACCTATTAGCCAATCTATGGATAGCTGATAATGGCTAGAAATGTTGTGTCTATGATAACAATAGATTTAAATGATACAAGGAATATTTACAAATATGAGTCAAAATCATTGTAGAAATTATTAAAACTAAGTTGTCTATGTTGCCAGTTAAGTCATTGTGAAAAATAAGCTGATAGAGACACTGACCATAAAGAAAGACATGGCTGTCTCAGTTGTTTGCTGGAACCAAAGCTGGTGGCTGGTATTATTTTTCGGATCATACAGGTTTGTCATGTGACCCTTTATTTTTAGCCTTTGAACTTGTAACAACTATAATGAGACAGATGTAGTAATTTTTTAGTTGTAAAGTGAAATTTTTGTCTAAATGATATAATAATATCCACTTATGTTCTGCTGAACAAAGTTTTTTGAAACTTGAACATGACATTATTTACTAAATGGGTGCTTATACTATTAGAGCAATGGACAATTAACAGAACCAATAAGAAAGCAATTTATTGACTGAACTGTCTTCAAGGAAAGCTGTGGCAACAATCAAAGGCAGTTAAGTTAATAAAAAAAAAATTCTGGATGTGATTCAGTTCTATTTTCTGAAAGGTAGCTGAAAGAACATCAATAGCTGCTTTTTTTCTCCTAGACTGAACAATGGAAACTAATTTTGTCTGTCTCCAGCTGATATGTAATATGGTAATTACCTCCCCTGAAATTGAGTTCTCTGCTCTTTTCATTTTCAGCATCTACTTTACTTTGCATGTGTGTTTCACTTTTCTTCCAGTAACTTGTGTATTTTTGGAGGTTTACTTGCTTTTAAAAAAAACTTTCTTCTTTCAATTTTCTGTTTCTTTTCATCTCAATTTAATTTTCTGATTCTTTTCAGTTCATCTCAATTTTCTGTTTCTTTTTATCACATTTCAATTTTCTGTTTCTTTTCATCACATTTCAATTTTCTGTTTTTTTTTTGTTCACTCCTTTTTTTTTATTCTCTTGCTTTCCTTTAAACTTCAAATTTAGGGTTTTTTTGGTCCCCAGAAAAAAAAAAGATTAAATTTAGATTTTTATTTAACACCTTATCTGAAGATTCCTTCTTGAAACCCACAAGACAAGTTGTAATTGTAAAAGAGTTTGTAGAATGTTTTCTTTCTTTTGTCTTAGGTGCAATGAAATAAAAAGATAAACAAGTTCTTGTTCCCCTTCTGCTTCTGTGGTGATTACCCCCACTTTGCCTGCCAAAATGCCCACTAGCTACCATTGTTTTAGGACTATAAATGAATCGACATAACCTTTACTTCTTTCTCCGAAAATTTAGTATCAATAGCAAGAAGTCTCTTCCTTGTTGAAAAGACACTCCCAGGCAACAGATTAGAATACTCCTGGGCATCAGGAGCATATGCATCACATGCATGCCTTTTTCCGCTGTGCACACAGAAGAATATTTTTTCTCTTCTTGTATTGTTACTTGTTACATAAAAATTGTATGGATGTGTAAATGACTAATTAACATAGAGTCTATATAAGTGCCCAAAGAGTAAGAGAGGGGTAGAATACCACTGCACAGAGAAAATACAATGGAAATTACATTTTATAACCTATATATATATATATATATATATATATATATATATATATATATATATATATACACGTTTTATTAAATAATATAGACAAGTGTTGTCTATTTATTTTATGTAAACTCTTCTCATAATGTCTAATAAGTTTAATAACATTATAATTGAACAAAGAAAGAAATTCACAATATTGATCCATATTTTTTTAATACAATCTAAGCTTTTTAGGCTTACATAAGCCATTATCAAAGATGTCAATTACAACATATTAAGCAATATATGGACAAGACAGTGATGACAGTCTGTGAATGTTTACATAGATGATCTCTAAGCAACCTAATAAATACACACAATATATATATATATATATATATATATATTTATATATATATATATATATATATTATTCATATGTGTGCTGAAATTTATTCCTTTCAAAAATGATAATTCTATTTTTTCAAAACCTCATCCTTTACAGCTTACTCAGTTTAGAAGTTAGGGTTGTGCCTTTTCCCAGAGCATTAGTGCAAAAGGGAGGAAAAATAATCAGTTAGAAATTGAACTTGGTATGCTACTTTCATTTTCCACATTTGCACATCCAAATGTTTGTCTATGTTCCAGCAATTCATGATGAAGAATTCCCTTTTAAACGCACCAAACAGAAAAAATATTTGGCAAACTTCAGCCTTCATTCTCACAAAAAAGAACAAAAAAAACAGAGTGTCAAAAGGACAGTTTTTCCCTTGACACCACTATTATTTTAACTACCTTCACTCCTCAGCAATGTTTATTCTTTAAGAAGCTATGATTAGAAATGTAATAAAACTAAAACATATGATGAAACTGAATTTAAACATTTTCTTCATTCTTGAGAACAAAAATAATAAACACTATTTATTCATGAGATTGTTTATTTACACTATTTATTTCTTAGACTGTGTACTGGAATAATTGGCAAAACATCACACTTTTATAAAATGGTAAATTATAATGATTTCCTTTAAGTTGCTTCACATATTTTGATAATTTAGTAAATGTTTATAAATTTATGAATAAAAAATTGTTTTCATATTTATTTCTTCATAAATTGGTAAACAACAAATTTTGCATTGCATTAATTTTGATAGAATTTCACTAGTTTTTAGACTTGTAAACATAAAACTATTCTTGCAAATAAACAATCTAATCAATAGTGTTTAATATTTTTGTTGTGAATTCTCAAGGACAAATAAAATGTATAAATTCACTTTCATATGTTTAGATTTTATTAATTCTAATGATAGCTTTTTAAACCAAGAAACATTGCTGAGGAGTGAAGGTAGTTAAAATAATAGCAATGTCAATGAAAAAAGAAGGCCAAGGTCATTTCCTCAGCAGGGAAGGTGACGGCCTCAGTTTTTTGGAATGAAAAAAGCATTCTGTTTATTGAGTATCATTAAAAGGACCAGACCATCAATGGAGAGTATTATGCCATCTTGCTGAAATAATTACATTTGTCTATCAAGATCAAATTCCCATGAAGACTGATGAAAGAGATGTTGTTTTCTCAGGAAAATTCTCCAGTACACAAGTCCTTGGTTTCAATGTCATCTGTGCATGACAATGGCTTTGAACTGGTTGGTCATCCTCCCTCTTTTCCTTATCTGACTATCATCTGTTCCTCAACATGAACCATCACATCACTGGGAACCATTGTTGCAATGATGATGACATCTGCTGATGATGACTTTTTTGAACAACAAGAGAAACAGTCTTTTTTGAAGACTCAGACCTCAGTTTACCTGAAAAGAAACAATGCAGTTAGTAATAAGAAGTACTGAAATTAATCCATACAAGATTTCACAGGTCTAGCATAGCTCCTTCATAATCAGCCTATGAACTTTTCAGCCCACCTTTGTACCCATAAAGAAACTGCAGTTATTAATCAGAAGAGTTGAAATTGATGCATGGTAGATTTCAAAACTCTAGCATAACTCCTTCATAGTCATCCTATGAATTTTTACACCCCAACCCTGTAGTTTTTCAGTGCTGTATAATTTTTATCATTCTATATGATTTATAAGTTAATTAAATTTTATTTTAAGTTGGTATCCACTTAGTAGGGATATTGTATCTTAATAACTTTTATTAAAAAGATGTTTTTATTTTAAGTGAGACTGATTAATTAATAGCATATTTTCTACTAGCATGTTTGCTATAATTTGAATATGTCTGATTTGTTCATTTTATCAAATCTTAATTTATATGGATTTTTAAAGATTTTCATTACAAACACTTCAGATATTTCTAAATCAAAATCATATTGATAACCAAGAATCAGGAAATTTCAGAGGAGGAGGAAATATGTGAAAAATGGTTTGCATGAGTTGTTTACTTATTCTTATTGAATGCTGGGAGTAAGAAATTAACCATTTTTCTTTTGCAATTAAATATATTTTGAACAATAGCGTCCAAAAGTTAAAAACAAGTGCATTTGATGAAGCAGATGTCAGTAAGTGCTTTTTGAGAAGGTAAAGGTCATAATGGAGGAAATGTCCTCAGAAACACGAAGAACAATTTTGGAAGTTTGTCTTTTTCTTTTTTTTTTCCTTTGATAACGAATTGGTTTGTAGCATTTCTACAGTTCCTATGGGCAAATGTTTGCATACGAATTGTTCATCTTGATTAGCATTCAAAATTTAAATCTTAACTGGAGGGATACAAACTTAAAATATCACAAAAAGAGTCAAAGAAAACAAAAAGTTAATTTAAAATATTAAATACATTTAAAACTATTCTTTGATTGTTTTATCATATTCTTTGTGGCCAAGTGGTTAGGACATTTGCTTTCAAACCAGTAGAACTGGATTCGAATCTCACCATGGTTGATTTGTCAATATGGAGATTTTTTGATGTTATTGGCCTTAGGCAGTGATCCCAGCACGCAGAATATTTGAAAAGTGCTTGAAAACCACACCACAGCAAAGTGTTGTAAGTCAAATTGATTTGACGGAATTGTTTACTGGTAGTTGTGCTAGTACAATGTGATAAGTCATCATAACCAAGGTTTTGAGAGTATTGGCTTTGTTCAGACTATTGATTGCAACAGATGATATGCTTTTTCCCAGAAACAGTAACAAAGGCTTGCTCATTATAGTTGCAGTATAAACCACAAATGGACTCTGTGGGTGTTATTGAACACAAATGTGTAGGCATCTGTAACAGAGATTATCTAACCACACCAGCAGGCTGGAATACTCGGCAAAAAAAGGCCAGTCATTATCATCATATACTTTAAAGTTCAGCCATTACTCCTTTTTTTTATTGTTAAATTCTGTTCACTTTATAGATATTTTTATTCTTTTATATACCATATCCTGATAGGACATGGCCATTCATGGCTCTCTCCAAAACATTACTAGCCAATTGCTATTATATTTTCATTTTTTTTTTTTTTTTTTTTTTTAAGCATTTCACCCCAAGCAAGGCGGGAAGCCACTAGGACGCAAGGGGTTACAGAAAATTTAGAGCAAGATCAGATAGGAGTGATAGAATACAGAATGAGGGTAGTGGATAGATCAAGGCATCTGGAGATGTTGAGTGACATTACACTTGAATAGCTGGAGATTATAGCTCACAGGGAAACAGGAGAAGGGAAGGGAGTTCCACAAGCGAGAGGTGCGAGACATGAAGCTATTAGAGTAGAAGAGACGGCTACATTTCGGAGTTTTGACAGTGAAGGGGTGAGAGCGGGATGCCAGCCTCGTGAGGCGATGGAACTCGTGGCGTCTGGGAACCAGCGAATGCAGCTCCCCAGAGCAATTTCCATGAAAGTATTTGTAGAACAGACAGAGGGAGGTGACGGCGCGTCTGTGAGAAAGCGACTGTAGACGAGACACCAGGGCAGGGCCAACCACATTGCATATCCGCCTCTGGAGCCTATCAAGAACCCCGAGGCAAACAGATGGGGCACCAGACCATATATGACAGCAATACTCTATGCAAGGGCGAAATGTGCATGGCAGTGGCCCCAGTCTAGCATCTCGGCTTCAGTCACTTACCCCACCGCCATAAGGTTGCTTCCTTTTGCCTTTTCTATAAATACTTTCATGGTAATTGATCTGATGAGCTCTTTACTGTCATTATTTTATTCCCCTCCTCCCATAGATAATGAATTGTACATATGGGGACTAGTTAGGAGTATCATAGAGACAATGAGGTATTATGGTGAATGTACTAAGTAAGGTAAGTAAGAATGCATTGTTTTGGTGTAAGGAATATTGTGGTATGTTTGGGTCAGTGATTGTGGTTGGCTAAATTTAATGTTAAGACAGAAGGAGATTGTTCTTTTCCCCATTCTCCATTTTGGCCTTGTGCCACATTTTGTAAATTTTACAAATAAATAATGCTCTTCACTATGATGCCTAGCTCCTCGAATTTAAGTGCAGTACTAGACTGGCAATGAGGTCTCATCAGTTTACACTTGAGTTGGCTTGATGTAACCAAAGATTATATGCTGGCAGCTTATTTTCTCACATTTCTCATTAGTGGAACTCCCTTTCAGCTCTATGCCTTCCAGCCAACTTTAATCTGCACAAATTTAAATGCAATGTCCATTGCTATCTACTGTTATTCCGAAAACCTTCCGCTGTTCTCCTCTCTTAGCAATGTTCCTGTTTCTAACTCTTTCACAACCAGTGACCCCTTGCATCTCTGTGGCTTTACTGCCTTGCTTGGGGGGTAAATACGATTATAAAAAAAAATGTTTGTGCAAATTGCATTCATTGGTTCCACCAATTCAGACCTTCACAGATAGTATACATGACCTTGCAGATCTTCAACTCCTTTTCATTCTCTTAATATTCCATTAGTAAGGAAGAAGTTCAACTTAGCTTCTTTCTCAGAAATGTTGCAAAACAGATTCCTGAGAAGATACTTCTTTGACCATTACAATCTTAACCACTTCAAGTCTCGTGTCAACAATTATCTATCCTACATATCCTCATAACATGCACCTCAAGCTCCACCCTTAAGACAACATCATTTAGTAACTCACTACTATTGTCTTCATCTTTGTCGCCATATTTATTACAATGTTTCGGCCATTGTATGCTCTGGCCTTCTTCAGGTGGTTGGAATGTTGAACTGAACCCTTTATTTCGCTCACTGGAGTAGACTGTTCTAGTTCCACGTGTCATGTTTTAATGGATGTCAGCTATCAGTTATCTCCTGTTAATTTTCTCTCTGAAAGTTCTCCACTGCCTTAACTGGGTATTGAACTCACACTCTTTGGGTCCTGTCACTGGAGAACTTTCAGAGGGAAAATTAACAGGAGATAACTGATAACTGACATCCATTAAACATGGCACATGGAACTAGAACAGTCTACCCCAGTGAGCGGAATAAAGGGTTCAGTTCGACATTCCAACCATTTGAAGAAGGCCAGAGCGTACAACAGGCAAAACATTGTAATAAATATGGTAACAAAGATGAGGACAATAGTCCGAATAATGTAAATAATGTACATAATGCCTCATCTCAGAAATATAGACAGATCTTGAAGAAGGCCGGAGCGTACAATGGCTGAAACGTTGTAATAAATATGGCAACAAAGATGAGGACAATAGTCCAAATAATGTAAATAATGTACATTTTTATTGTCTAGACATTTACATTCAAACTCCATTGTCAGCAGTGACACTTTTCATTCATATCTGACAGTTTGATATTGTCAAATTGGCAGCTGATCTCAAAAGTGACTTAAATCTACTGTTAAATGGGGTAAAGAAGGGCTTGTTAGTTTTAATGCTTCCAAAACGAAACTGTATTCTATTAATCATCTTAAAGATTCCTTTCTGCCTTACATCAGCATGGCTGATACTAACCTCCTGGAGAGTAACTCATTGTGCCTTTTCCAACTAATGTTCTCTGCTGCTATGAACGGTAAAGATTATATTGAATCAATTGCTATGTCTGCTGCTAAGGAGGTTAGTTCACTGTGTTGTAGAAATTTAGCCATAAATTTTCATATTAGTATGGACCCAATGAGAAATAAGAAAGAAAATGATTAGAAAAATTTCACAATCATCTGGTATGAATATCCAAATCTCAATCTATAAAAGGAAGGATGTGTGTGTCTGTGTGTGTGTGTGTAACGAATGCACGGCCACAATTTTCGATGAATTTGCACCAAAGTTTAGATGTACATGCTCCAAGTTAGCAAGAAGGCCAAGACCAATGTTACATTTCCCAACTCCCATTGGAAGTGGAAATAATCAATTTTTTCATGCTTCGACAGCAGTTTTCATGTAGTTTGCAGCCATTTTGTACTGGCCAGAGTGAGAGCCAATAGCTGGCTGCCACAAATAGGTTGGAAGATTCTATTGGCCAACATGAGAGCCAACAGCTGACTGACATGAATGTTAACTAGCATGATAGCATGTAAAAAA
This sequence comes from Acanthosepion pharaonis, assembly GCA_903632075.3. NCBI lineage: Eukaryota > Metazoa > Mollusca > Cephalopoda > Sepiida > Sepiidae > Acanthosepion > Acanthosepion pharaonis. The sequence goes on along the minus strand of CAHIKZ030004384.1, from coordinate 4,396,470 downwards.
AATCAATAGCTGCATTCGTCACAAGTGGGAAAAATTTAAATCTGCATGGCACTTTACTCCAATTGACTCATTCGCTTGCTTAAACTCAACGTTGATTCTGATTCCGCAGAACTGGGTTGGGTGTGAAAAAGTATTTGTTGTTAACATTCTTTTTTCATTCGGTTTTTCCAGTTACAAGTCCTTTTTTAAAGCTGATTGTTTTGTGTTCATTTTGTTTAGTTCTTTTTTCATAACAGATTTAATGTTTAGTATAGAGCTTAGAAAAAAATCACAGTGTGAGATAGGCAAGAAGTAAGGCATGTAGCAACATCAGCACAACAAAGGGCACTCCTTTAAAGGCAAGGAAGGGCAAAAATATTTTAAGTCAAGTGATATTGATTGCTGTATGTGTCGTATGATTTTTGAATCAAGCATGGGCAACGCCGGGCCATGCTGCTAGTAGATAATATTTCTGTAGATATAAAGAGATGAAATACCAGGAAGTATGAAGGAAATTCTGAGAACTTGAGTCTAAATATATTATAAAAATTCAGTGGATGATCATGTCACTCCACAACTTCCTATTATTCTTGCTCTAAGTAGCTTTAGCCCCTTCACCATCTCTCTTTTTTCTGTTCTTCCTTCTGTTCATGCAAAATAAGGTTACTTTTTTAACCCCGACTTCTCTTAGTTTCATTATGACCTGTGAGTGACAAATTCTCTTCTCATAATGTGTTCCAGAAATATCAAATCTTTCTGATTGTAAGTTTCCTTGTAGTTTTTATTCTTTTTAAAACTTCATCATGTCTCACATGTTCTATGTTATTCTCACCATTTTATTGTTATATTTGAATAAACAATGAACAACAATTCAAGGAAGCCATAAAAGACTATCTTTTTATTTTTCATAAAACATTATAGCCACAAGTATGAATTTGTCCCTTTTAAAAAATTTTAATGATATTTTTTATTAAATGATATTTATTAAACAATTTCTTTTGGTGTAAGAAGCTGCTATTTTTCCACCAATTTTCTTTTTTTTTTTTTTAAGCATTTCACCCCAAGCAAAGCAGAAGGCCATTCGCATGCAAGGGGTTAAAGAGAGTTGGAGCGAACGCAAAGAGGAGTGATAGAGAAAAGGATGAAGAGAAGGATAGGAGATAGATCAAGTCATCTGGAGATGTCGATTGACATTACATTTGAATAATTGGAGATTATAGCTATCAGGGAAATGGGGAGGGAGTTCCACAGGCAATAAGTGTGAGACATGAAGCTATTGGAGTAGAAGAGATGGCTACATTTAACAGTTTAGACAGTTTCAACAGTGAAAGGATGAGAGCGAGATGCCAGCCTAACTGAATGCTTAAATTCATGAAGTCTGGGAACCAGCAAAAACTGCTCATCAGAGCAGTTACCATGAAAGTATTTGTAAAAAAGACAGAGGGAGGGGATGGCACATCTGTGAGAGAGTGACTGCAAATGAGATGCCAGATCAGGGCTAATTACATTGCATATCTGTCTTTGGATTTTATCAAGGACCTTGAGACAAACAGAAGGGGCTCCAGACCATATATGGCAGCAATGCTCCATGCAAAGGCACATGGTTGATTTGTGGATTTGAAGGATCGACTCCAGAAAGAAAAACTTGCCAACTTTCTTTGTGGTGGACGAAGAAATTGAAATATTGTTTCCCAAATGGTAAGCAAAGTATTAAGAAACAGGAAAATTTCATTATAAACAAAGAAAAGAGTAATGAACTATCTAATATCAGCCTTCCTATATGGCAGTGAATGTTGGACAGTCACCTTCCAGATGAAGAAGAAACTTGAGGTAACAGAAATGCGGCCTAAAGAAGGGTGCTGAGAATATCATGGCCTGAACATAATGTTCAATGGGACTTGGATACCCCTGATCATAAAATTATAAACAACACAGGTATATGTACTGAAAAGATAAACTCATTTTAAGACATCTTTCAGAAATTTTTGATACACAGAGAAAACTGCATTTCACAAGTGAAATATATGATAATGATAATATTAGCCATTTCCCTATAAGGAAACCTTTGACATTCATTGACAGAGCAGCCAGTCCTGTTTTTAGTTGAAATTTATAAAATCTTTCTCTTAACGCAAGTTTTTAGGCAAACAGGTTTCTCAAGTCAAGTAGCTGTTGTCACTCTTTCCAACATTGATAGAGGTTTCCTTCTAAACCTTCTATTTGATGTGGTGTGGAATGTTAACATTTTGATTATGTCATTATTTTTTCTTTCAGTTACATGTGCTATCCATTTTAGTTGTTACTGCTGTTGGTAGTCCTCAATGTGATTTCTCTTATTTGGTTCTTTGTTTGTGATTCTGCAGCACCAGTCAACAATGTTTAAAGCAACATGACCTTTGTGAAGGCTTTCAGGATTTTCTCACTTTTTTTTCACCATTGTTCTTAGGAAGCAGTTGTATACAGCTGACAATTTAGATATTTCTGAATGGGTTTGGTGCCATGCATGGCATCCATGTGAAAGTCTTGATCTGACAAGGCTATTTAAGAACACGACACAAGCTTTCAGGTTGATGTTTTGGTTTCATAGCAATTTGCAGTGTTGGGTGAAACTGTCTCTGGCACATACTATATCTATGTTCAATTTCTTTTTTCTCTTATACTATGTTATAGCTGATACATATGCCAGTATATCATGGTGGAAAGTTGGAAGTGATAAGTTAAAACTTTTTTGCTTAGGGAACTAATTCAGGGATTAAGTAAGTGAGGATAATCCTGCATATGTTTTTAAATCCCTGAAGCTTCAGTTGACTGATGAGAAAGCTCATTTTAGAAATGTATAGTCAGTCCAAACATCACAAAGAACTGATTTTAAAAGCACATTATTTACATTATTTGAACTATTGTCCTCATCTTTGTCGCCATATTTATTAAATTTCGGCTGTTGTATGCTCTGGCCTTCTTCTGGTGGTTGGAATGTCGAACTGAACCCACAAGTGGATAAAGGTGTTAGTTAGATTCAGTGACAGTGTGGAATAACACAGTATTTCCACCTACATTTTACGCACATGCGAGTTTTCCTCCTTTCCTTCCACACTTGTGTGTGTGTGTGTGCGCACGCGCGGATTGCACCCCTTCCTCTCACATTAAGCTAGACATAGCAGTAAACAGCCTCTTTTGGCTGGAGTGAGGAAGGTTGCTTACTAGCTGCTCCTGATATATGTCTAGGACAGAGTTTGAATTTTTCCCGCACGTTTCCTGACATCACCGACGATCAGCGTTTCCAAATCAGTTGCATCCTGATTTTCAAGCTAGAAGGACAACTCATTTATTCCGTGCCCCTAACCCATATGCAGACCGGAATATCTTATTCTTAACTAACTAAAACTTCAACATGTCGATATTACACTTTCCCAAGACTCATTCTCGTCTTGATGCAACCCACTTGTTGAACCTTCTCCGTTTTCAACTAGAAAACGTAGAGATCTACGACACAGTCATCAATATATATTTTTCCAGGACAACTTCTTGTCTTGATGTGAACAACTTTCGAACTTTCCTCTATTCACTACCAGAGTTCTACAACACGGTCGCCCTCACTCCTTTCCAAGACTCAACCTCGTCTTGATGCAAACAACTCTGAATTCTCCTCAATGAAAGTTGATAATCTGTTCATACACCTTTGAACCTTCTAACTACTTTGAAGCAGTACCTAAAAAAATATTACATACGTTCACACTATCAAACTTCACAGTGAGTACTTTTCCTATTTGTGTACACATACACCTTTTGTTTAACAAGTCATATTTCCAGAACTTTCTTTCTGATGGAACTGTTCCTGCCTTGGCCATCTTGGTTTTCTGTTTTGGCGTGGAACACTTTTACTAATGGTCTCAACTAACGAGACAACTTACTTGTTTAAATATAATAAAATTTCATATATGTTTTTCAACCAGACTCATTTTGTCATTTAATTCCGGCTATCTACTTGTATTATATTTATGCACTTGTTGAATGACCCCTTCTCCTCACTAAGATCACTCACTCAATATTTTTACTTTGTTTGTGGATTCGGTAGTCATAAGTAGTGTCTGGCACAAGGCCACCTTTTAATAAACCAGCACTGCATGCTACCGGGTCCGCAACAACAGGACCCAAAGAGTGAGAGTTCAATACACGGTTAAGGCAGTGAAGAATTTGGAGATAACTGATAACTGACATCCATTAAACATGGCACTTGGAATGGTCTACCCCAGTGAGTGAAATAAAGAGTTCAGTTCGATATTCCAACCACCTGAAGAAGTCCAAAGTGTACAATGGCTGAAACGTTGTAATAAATATGGCGACAAAGATGAGGACAATAGTCCAAATAATGTAAATAATGTACATAATACCTCATCTCAGAAATATAGATAGATACTGATTTTAAAAGGTATCTTTATTTTACTATTTGCCAATGTAAGCATTACTTAGAAAACCTACCACTTTCTTTACTTGAACGACATATTGTACATTTTAAAAGTTATCTTTGCCTGTTCAAAACTTTTTATGTTGTCAGTGTTATTTCAAACTCTGTTGATATCTTTTTGTTTCTTGAGATATCAGTGCTGTACAGAATCAAATTTACTCTTGACAAATGTTAAAACAATTGGATTCTTATATTCAATGTTTTCTTTTCTTTTTTTGTACGTCCCTGACTCTTTTACTTGTAACTCAATGTGTAATAATTTGATCAAGGTGTCACTTGAAATCCAATCAAAACAAATCAGGAACTGAATTGTATTCTTGGACTACTTCCTAAAGTTTCGTTCCATACATTGTCAGTTTTGAATGACAAGATATTTTCAAGAAACTCACCAAAATTGGTAATGTGGTGGGAATTGGCAAAGAATGGCAAATCAGGTTGAGAGATCATTGCTGGTAACTGTTGACTCTGTTGGCTGGTATCCATTCCAAGAATATATTTCATAAAAAGGTTTTATTTAGATATTAACATTTTCAGTACCAGCAATTTATTTTTTATTTTTGATGATGTCTGTCGGTCAAGAAGACAACTATAGTATTTCCAAATAAAACTAATATATCATTGCTGGAAAGCAGATATTATTAAACTTTCAGTGTTGCATTTCTTAAAGCATTGTTGCCTGGCTGCGCTGACCCATTTTGGGGAAAATAACAAATTACTATTTACTTGAAATAAATGACTATAAAGATGCTGGTAGGGATTTCTAATGGATTCCACCTTGCCACAGTACTATATGACACTCCTAACACACAATATGATAAAAGTTCATCACGAAAATAGTTGTATTGTATGTTACTACAGGGTGCAGCAAAAAAATACCTCCTACATAACAGTAAGACATTAGTGGCAATGGTGTCTTCATCTAGCTAATGTCTTAATATTATGTAGAAGATACTTATGGAGAGTATATGTAGGAGGTATTTTTACTTCACCCTGGATATATCTGTGACGATTTGGAAATAACATTAAGCGCCAGATAGTTTACAAGCTAGCTAGAGACTGTCTTGAAAATGTGCATATATGCCAACAGCAGGTAATGTTACTTTCATGAAGGTGTATAAGTGTTAGATAACTACTAAAATTTAGTAGAGTACATAGTACTTCAGTACCTAATAAGTATTAAACTCATTTTGCTTTTGGTAAAAGTCAAAAATCTGGGACAAAATTCTCTTGCACAATATGGGAAGTTAAAATATATATATATATATATATATATATATATATATTATTTATATATATATATATATATATATATTTATATAGTTTATATATATATATATATTTATATAGTTTATTTTTTGTTAATTAATTTCAAATACATTTTTTATTTTCTTGAAAGATATATTCAGATATACAGCGGATGCTTTTTCATTCTTTTTTCTCTGAGAAAAAGCTTCAAATGAAGCCAGTTATTCGATGTTATTTATTATGAAAAAAAATGAGCCTTTTCTGAAAGATATTTGTTTTCCTACAGGTGGTTTAAGACATCTCCAAATACATACATCAAAACAACTTTTGGGTACCAAGGTCATATTGCAGCAGCACTCTTCATAAGTCCTTTGTTCTGCAGTTATTTTGTTTTCTGTCAAAGATTTTAAAAAGTTCTAGCAAAGTATCTACTTTAATTTTTGCACATGCAAATTATTTTTACCTTACTTTCAATTTTCTACAAGAATTTGCTCTTAATTAAAACTCTACAGCAGCATCTTTACACGTGTTGGGTTACCTCCTCCTTATTTTCAAAACTGCTACTAGGGGACACATTCTAGTCTGTAAATACTCATCAATATCTTCTTGCCATACTTTTTACATCAACATGTAAATTTCTCGTGGATGAATGCATTCCCTTTTTGACACACACACACACACACACACACACACACACACACACATATGTATGTACACACCTTTCAATTCATTTTTTCTCCTACATCAAACTACACATACACAACAATTTGCTACTTAATGGTTTTCTTCATTCATGTCCATTGTTCAGTAAATGCAATAACATTCATATTGCATATGTAAACCTTTATTGTTAATACATTATCATTACTTTGTATACATATATATTGGTCCTTGTTTCTTTACATTTTTTTGTGGACTCAGACTCCATATTTCTGTGTCTCATTTTCCATCATCTTTTAGAGCACTAATCAGGACACATGGCACAGTGGATAAAGGCGTTGGTTAGATCCAGTGACAGGACCCAAAGAGTGTAAGTTCAATACCCGGTTAAGGCAGTGGAGAACTTTCAGAGGGAAAATTAACAGGAGATAACTGATAGCTGACATCCATCAAACATGGTACGTGAAACTAGAACAGTCTACCCCAGTAATCGAAATAAAGGGTGCAGTCCAACATTCCAACCACCTGAAGAAGAACATTGTGATAAATATGGCGACAAAGATGAGGACAATAGTCCAAATAATGTAAATAATGTAATCAGATTAAACTTCTATAATTAGATGATTTTGCATATCTCCAATTCATAGCTATCTTGGGCTATTTCTCTGGCTAAGAACTATACACTGTCTTCTAACAATTGATTGTTAACCCTTTCCTTACTACCTTGTCTAGGAGTTCGATTTTTTTTTCATACTAATATTTACCTGATACAAGGCCTAAGAGCCTCTAAAGGTAGTGGATTACTGTGTGGTGTTACATGAACATAAGCAAAGGCAAGAATTGAAGTTCATGAAGGGGTGAGATGGAGAAGTACAAGGAAGAAGAAAAAAGTCAAACAACTATGTCCTGACCTCAAAAAGAAAAGGCATTGAGCAAAATTTAATGCGAAAATTAGCTCAGGGGGAGGAGTTGTAATGGAATGTCCCACACTCCATATCACCTATCGGTAGATATATATAGTGAGCACAGTAAATACCTGGCAGATTTTTTTCAGGAATTATTAGCCTGCTAACCAATTCCCTGTCTTTCAGTAGTGTATTCTCTTTTACAATAAACTTTTCTTTCTTTCATCCACACACATGTGGCTGTTCCTTTCAATTGAGTACCACCTTTGTCTGTTTGTAACCTCTTTAAGGATACAACATAAAGTTATATAGGAAAAATAATAATTAAACTTAAATCTAAAGAGGTCAAGATTGTAGTGACTGAGAAAACATTCTGCTGGGAGTCTTTTCTACAAAGCAGCAGTTGTTGGTAAGAAGCTGTCCAAATGGAACTTACTTAATAAAGGAATATAAAGAAAATATGTGGCATAGTGGGTCCCAGTTATAAAGGTCAGGAGGAGTGGGACTAAGGAATGTAGCCTGTCAGAATACAGGCCATGGAAATAACGAGAGGCAAACAATGTTTCTTTGGTGAGAAAAGAGTTGTAGAGTGGGAAATATTTCATCACCTGAAAGTCCACATAAACACTGTTGCACTCTATTAAGACATGAAAATGAGGACTGGGCAGCTCCAGTCCAGATACTTCATTTTAGGCTTGATCTGGCTCTTGAAAGGATAGAGTACAGCAGGGGAACTTGGATACTTACTGGAGTAGTGCATTCAGCATCTTTAGCAACTATATATATAGGAGTTTCACTTGAAGTCTAAGGTGAGCTTGAGTTCCAATAGATGCCTTGAGAGAACTTACATCCATCAAGATAGGTAAATGTTTAGTCCTTCAATTTTCTTTGTATCTATGCTATCAACATAATTTCATCTGTATATCCTATTTTGTTAAATTGTAGCCATTGATAATAAATCCTGGTTGGACTTCTAGATCACTTAGGATTGTCTCATTGTATAGGTTAAATAAATTTAGTGAAAAGCTGCATCCTTGTCTTACAACATCTTTATAGCTTACTGAAATGATGAAATAATTACTTTTTGTTGTTGTTGAAATCTGTGGTTCCATTAGAAAGATACTTACCATGTTTCAGAGGTTTCCAAGAACGTGCCATGCAAAGTTGAATCTTTGCATAAATTTAGTCTTTATTTTCAATTTAAGTAATTTTCATATTTGCTATACATTAGCTTCAAATGCTCCCTAAATTTTTTAAAAACAAAAATATCACATTGAAAATATTGTTTGCTCTTTCCAGGTATTTGGCTTGTACATTAAATATACAGGTGTGTGTGTGTGGGGGGGGAGACACATATTCATACGCATACAAATTTTTAATTTATTGTATTTCCAACTAATGAATAAACATACTTTTCATATAATTAACTCTAAACAGATGCATAATAATTAAATATGCATAGAAAACAGAAAATTTCAATTTAGTAGAAATAAATCCCATTTATCTATTTTAATGGGTGAAAAAAGTATTTTTACATTACAAAAAGAATGTATAATCTTCATTTAATACTTTTTAGAATCGCCATTATTCACTTCTACAGCAACCAACCTCTTCTTGTAGTTATCAGTTAATAATTTGCAAATTTTTAGTTGGTATTTTGTTCCATTCTTCTTTGCATATAGTCTTCAGATCTGGGATGTTTGTTGGACCTCTCAGTTGGATTTGAATTTTCAAATAATGCCACAAATTCTTGATTGGGTTTAAATCTGTTGACTGACTTGGCCATTTCAGGATATTTACATTGTTATCAGCAATCCATTTCTTCATAGATTTTGCAGTGTGCTTAGAATAATTATCTTGTTGGAAGATCCAATTAGGAGGAAGTTCAAGATTTTCAAATGAAATCAATAAATTTGCTTCCAAAATATTTTGATACGCTGTGGCATTCATTCTACCATTTATTACTGATAGGTTGCCAGTACCTTTTGCAGAAAAACATCCCCAGACCATGATGCTGCCCCCACTAAATTTCACTGATGAAACAAATCATTGGATTTTGTTTAATTTGACACATTAATTTCCTGAAAGATCTTTCAGAAATCTTCCATGGTGCACCTGTTCTTCTTTGGTTTTCAACAGTTTTGAGTTTTTTTATACATTGCAATGAATGAAATAATGGTAGGAAATAGAATATTCATTTTGTCTGAAATTTTTCTGTAACTTTTACCTTCTTTCCAGAGATTAACAATCAGTTCTTTTTGCAAATTTGTCAATTCTTTGCTTTTTGATATGATGATAAACTTCTTGCATGAATATCAATTACAGAATGTTCTGGTTGTATTTTTAAGCTAAAAATGACTGCTGATAACATTATTGGAACTTTCTAGAATATTCCACTTGAGTAGTCTAGAGTATTAAAGCAATTTAAAAGTTTCAAAATCTGAAATTTGCATTGTATGAATACTTTTTTCACCCATTAAAATGAATAAATGGTATTTATTTCTACTAAATCAATTTTTTTCTGTTTTTTATGCATATTTAGTTACAATGCATTTGTTTACAGTTAGTTATATGAAATGTATGTTTATTCATTAGTTGGAAATACAATAAATTAAAAAATTTGTATGTATACTAATATTTGTTTCCCACCACACTATCAACAATATTGAACAGCTTGTATCATAGAGTTGATCCTAATATATCTAACACCACTCATCTCCAACAATAGATTGTATTTTATAACTTCCATTACTTGACAATTCAAACACTTGTTTCTTCAGTCCTGGCTTACACAGTCAGATCAAGGGAAACACAAAAACAGCAGTTCAGAATTGGTTATACAAGATTACAATATCTTGTCTCTTTTATGTAATAACATGTTTCAACTTGAACTCAATTGTTTGAGGCTCTTAAGAGGATATTTCTCTATCCAAATCATGATATATGAAGCAAAGTTTAGGCACTGATTAATTCAACAAACTTGTTTGTCAATGTCATCGAGTAACAGAAAATCATTGTGGACCAAAAGTTTGAGATGAACAAACATTAAACATTGACTGGTCTTTCATGGTGAAACATTTGATTACAAAAGATATAGTCAACATTAGATCCAAATGTGACTTTCGCCTTTTTATTATCTCTCAAACAGTTTTTGCTTTCGATAAAATGAAACAAAAATAGTTTACACAATCATTTTGAACTGCAAAAGAAAACTTTATCATTGACTTGTCTTTCATGATCAAAAGACTGTTTAAGAAAACAAAAGTCAAAATTTGAGCCAGACTTGTTTTTTTTTGGCATTTTCATTATTATGCAGACAGTCTTTACTTTCAATAAAATCACAGAAAAATAATTTAAATATTTTTTTTTTATTTCTGAACTGCAAAAGAAAACTTCATCAGTTCAGTTCAAAGAAGAAACAGATTTTATAGCCATTTGCTTTCCGAAATTTAAATTCATTTGTGAAAGTGGATTTAGTTTGGTTTGTTTTGTTTTACAGCACGCCAACCTCAATGGGTTATTTTATTGCTGGTAATATTTTTATCCAAAAGTGTATTGCTGGTAATATTTTTAACCAATAGTGTATTGCTGTTATTAAGACCAATTTTTATACTATCATAGTGTTTTGACCCCTTTTGTGGGGTTAACTATTTTCCCATAGCTGAGACCCTGACAGGTGGTACCACCCTGGGTCTGGATGGACCTGGGACCACCAGCAATTAAAAGGTGGTTCCCTGCTCCCCAAAAGATCCTGACCAGAGGCTTTGCTGTTGGATGTAGTTTATTGTCTTACCTAGAACATGGATGTATTTTATTGTTTTACCCAGGACGTGAAAAATGGATTTGATATTTGATGTAAAGGAATAGAATTTAATTCATGAACACATCACAACTGGTCTGTCCTATTCTTCATTCCTTAGGTGCAAGGAGTGATGCATGCTTGCAAGATTATATCTCTTTTCAATTCATGATTGACTTGGCATAAGAATTCCTGCTGCTGTTACTTTCTGTGGTAGACTGGTTGCCAACCAAGGCTATAGGACCCAGTCTACTCTGCTATTTAACTCTTGGTTGCCTATTTGCACATAAGTGAATGTAATACGCTCATCTGAATTAGAACTCGGATCTCCCATACTAAGCTATTATAATAAACATAAATGATTTGTAGATAAGAAAATTTCTTGATTTATACAACATGACATAAAAATAGGGTCACATAAAAATAGGGTCACATAAAAATAGGGTCACACAAGCAATTTCTATAATTATACATTCATTTACTCATACTAATGTCCTCATCTTGGTTGATCTCATCATGTTTCTGCCCTTAGGAGTCCTTTAGAATTCTAACAATTATCAATGAAATTGTTTGTTTGATCCACTGAAATAAATGGTTCTCATTTCACTGCTCATCCCAAAGGATATATTGTATCAATTAATTCTTGATGGTTAATTAGTTCTTCAGATGCAACTTGTCCCTTCTCCCTGAGTCAGAGTTATATCGCTTTTGGCACAACCTGACCCCAGAACTGAACTCAGTATAAATAGGTAAATCAATAATTTAATTTAATTTTATCTTTTAGCTCTAGTGTCCTACAGGTATTGCAGAAAGGTCATATGCTTGGGTTCAGTGGAAAGAGACAAATGACATTACAAGGACAAATTAAAATGGAAGAATTAACTGATATGAGATGACCTCTGGCATAGATGGGAGAATTAGAACAATCTACCTTTACGGATTTATTGTGCTAGCCCCACTTTACTTTGGGACTGACACAAATAAGAAAAATATTACTTTATCAACATGTAATAAAGATATTTATTTATATCAAAACATGAATACAAAGGTTAACATAAACAAAATATCCTTTCCTTTGTATAGAGAATATGTCAGGTGGACTTACCCATCTAGTGGTGTGAAATAGGGCTAGGTAGCTTGTACCTTTAAAACCTTTGGCAATTGGTACCGTGGACTTACCAATTTGGTGAGTGAAATAGAGCAAGATAGCTTGTACCTTTAAAACCCTCAACAACTGGCACTGTTGCAGCAGAGAGAATTTCTTCTGTGTTACTTTGGAGGAGGTCTGATCCATTCTCTGGTGGTGGTCAGCTTTTTTTGAACCCGCATGGTTTTATTAACCAATGAGAGACTGCTTAACGTCAAGTGACCAATCTCTATATAGAGGAGCGGACAAATTTTACAAACCCAACAGATTGAACAAAGGGTTTAGTTCAGAATTCCAAGAAGGTTACTGCCTGCAACAAATGCTGGAAGACAGCTGGATGGTACAGCAGATGAAAATATTGCAGTGATAGCAATCGGTATAAGGAGACTGATCTTTCTTTTCTTTGGCAGTCATTTCTAGACAATTTCCTCATGAATGAAAAAGAGATATGAGGCTGTAGTGATTTCTGATACAAAATAAAATATTGCCACAAAAATAAACAGGATTCAAATTAAAATAAGGCATTTGCACTTTCCTTTAAAACTCCTAACTCTTTCTTACTCTTTGTGTCTATATTTCTCACTACTACAGAGAAGGCAACCCTCAAATAAAAAGAGGAAAAAAAAAGAAAAACTGACCCCTGAAGAAAAATGCTGGAAGTTTACAGGGGAGGAACATATTAATTTGTAATAGGGGATACTTTTGAAAGCCTATGTCAATCAAAACAACTGACATTTGTTTGATGCTACAGTCTATACTCAGCTCGTTAAGAGATTAATTTTAGATAACAAGTATAATGAAAATAATTTTAAAATAAAACTATAGAGAAAGCAATGGGAAAGGACTCTGCTATCTTCCCCAAGAAACCATCGCAATTCATAGATAATAAAGAAAATTTCAATCAAATGTAGTTTACTATCATCTTTTGTCTTTTTTAATCCTCTTTATTAGCTTTTCTACTTAATAAGGATTTCTCATTGTTGAGAATAAGAAAAAATAAAATTAAAAGCAATAAGTAAGCAAAATGGACATGAATATTAAGAAAATGTTTGAAGAATTTAGCATTTTGAATGTGAATAGAGAGAAAAAACACAAAATATTAGAAACATTGGTGAAAAAACATGAAAGCAATCATAATTCTACTTCTCAGTAAACATCACAAAAAATGTATGTGTTTAACAAAGAGGTACATGAAATGTGATATATCAATAGAAGTTATTAGTGATGAATGTAAATCTACATTGGATGGAGCTGATGGCTGATCTAGACTTTGGATCATTCATGGTAATAGTCAACCATTATGATTTAGTGATCAATGTAAAGCTACATTGGATGGAGTTGATGGCTGATGTAGACTTTGGATATTTCATGGTAATAGTTAACCATTATGATTTAGTGATCAATGTAAAGCTACATTGGATGGAGCTGATGGCTGATCTAGACTTTGGATCATTCATGGTAATAGTCAACCATTATGATTTAGTGATGACTGTAAAGCCATATTGGATGGAGTTGATGGCTGATGTAGACTTTGGATTATTCATGGTAATAGTCAATCATTATGATTTAGTGATGAATGTAAATCTACATTGGATGGAGCTGATGGCTGATCTAGACTTTGGATTATTCATGGTAATAGTCAACCATTATTATTTAGTGATGAATGTAAAGATACATTGGATGGAGCTGATGGCTGATCTAGACTTTGGATTATTCATGTAATAGTCAATCATTATGATTTAGTGATGAATGTAAAGCTACATTGGATGGAGCTGATGGCTGATCTAGACTTTGGATTATTCATGGTAATAGTCAATCATTATTATTTAGTGATGAATGTAAAGCTACATTGGATGGAGCTGATGGCTGATCTAGACTTTGGATTATTCATGGTAATAGTCAGCCAACATGATTTAGAAAACAATAGGAAGCAGAAGTAATATTTTCTGGTTATATTCTAGGCATTTAATTCCCAAACAATGCAGCATGCCGCATAGGTATGGCTGAAGATAGCTGCTGTTGTAGAATGATTGAAAGACAATCAAAGATTTAGAAACATTTTCAAAAAATTCATGTGACAAAAATAAGTATGATTTCAAAATTTAAAATATTATGGGTTACTTGTACATGAGTCCCAGTATAAATATTTATAAATAATTATAGACAGAATTTATCATTGTGATATTTTTGCATTATATCAAGTAATAAGAATATAGTAACTGGGGTCTGCATATTGGAGGAGAGAGTTATCAATGATAATATTCTGACTTTGAATCCACAGTTATCACCTTTTATTTTCTATTTATTTTTAAATATACTTTTTATCATATAAAATTTGGTTAGGCAAATTTTAATTCTAAAAATGTTGCCCAGAGAAAAAATGTTTGAGAACTACTGCTCTAGATGCAACTTGACATGGCGTAATGGCTATCAAGCTTGTTTTCTTAAACCAATTATAACTGAAAAGTGAGTGTGATCCTCATTCGGTGTTCCATACTTTCGGCCTTGTGCCACATCTAAGCTACACTTGGGAAATTACTATATTCTCAGGAGTAAAATTAATGGTCCATTTGAAATTGATGCTGCTATCAAGATAAATGCAAAGAATTATTATAAGTTCTTAGACAAGATGTTTTTCCAGTGCAACTGAAGCTTTATGTTAAAGAGTATTTACATAAAAGGAAATGCTCCTTCACATGTTTGCAAAAAAAATTCTTCAGAGGCACCAAATTAATGGAATGGCTCTGAGATTTACACATGAGAATGAATAACAATATTCAAGCAAATAAGATCTCTGGCAAATAATAAAAACTGCTGCAAGTGACATTAATGTTAAAACTATAGAAAATTAAAGAAAATCAATGGAAGGAAAGATTGATGAATGTTATAGAATGAAAAGAAACCCATATTAACATGTAAAATAATTAAATAATAATTTATTCACATATACATTCTATGCGCCATGTTCCTTCAGCACATTGGTGACCATGGCTCTCCACAATTTCCTGTCCTTTGTAGCTCTTAATAAATTTTGTTTTTTTTCTTATCTTTCATTAACCTTGTTCCAATCATCCATTTACTCAAGCTTGCTAAGTTGTCTTCTACTGTACCTCTTGTCTTCAATTTATCCTGTGAATACGTCAATTTTCCAAGCCATCTTTCCTCATTATCCACCTTAGAAATTTCAGTTATCTTTTCCTGATGTAAAGTATAAGTGTTCTTTTTGTCTCCATTTTCTAGACAACTTCATTTTTTTCTCACATGCCCAATCTATAGTATTCTAAGCATCCTTCTGTAAAACCACATTTCTGTTACTTAAAGTCTCTTCTTCATCTGTGAAAAGATTGGCCAATTTTCACTGCCATGTCGGAGGGCTGATATCACATAAGCATCAATACTTTCATGGTAACTGCTTTGACAAGCTACTTTCGCTTGTTCCAAGACTGCATGAATTTAAATGTGCTACTCAGCTGGTATCTCAGTCCAACTCTTTCACTATCAAAATGGTTAAATGTGGCTGTATCTTCTATTCCAATAGCTTCATGTCTCGCACCTCCCATCTGTGGAATTCCCTTCCTATTATTTGTTTTCCTGATAGCTATAATCTCCAACTATTCAAATGTAATGTCAATCGACATCTCCAGATGCCTTGATCTATTCCTTGTCCTTCTCTTCATCCTTTCCTCTATAACACCTCTTTACTCTTTCTCCCACTCTCTGTAACCCCTTGCGTTGCTAGTGGCATCCAACTTTGCTTGGGATGAAAAAAAAAAAGAAAAATCCTGTATGCTTTTCTGTGTTTCCAATGAAATTTTTCTATTTCTTAATAATTTTCTTAGCTTTTGGAAGGCATGTTTGATTTTAGTTTCTCCAATTTGTAATTTTCATATTGGGCAGTTTCTTTCACTTTCAGTAATCTACTCCATCTTAGTGACTTTATCACCTTCCTTCAGGTGAAATATAAAAAAAAATAATAATGAATTTTTCAAGTGTCATCAACATCTATGTTCCTGAAGATCTTGGCAATTGCAGGCTCCTTTGGATATATAGCTCATATTTTCGAAATCCATAACTATGTTGTTACAAAAACAGAAGAGGTACTTGCATACAGATATTAACAAATTTGACTGGGGTTTGAACTCAGCTCTCAAAGTTCTCTTTCCAATCTATTGCGCCACCCACACATAATATAAACACTTAAAAACTATGGAGAAAGCAACAGGTTATCAATGTATTGTCTTTATCATGAAATCATGATGATTCATTGATAATAAATGAAAGGTAGCTGTGAAGAGTCATGATCACCTTTCATTCTGAAGGGACATGCATTAAAAAAAACATGTAAATATATATAATATATATTATATACAGGGCACAACGGATAAATTGTCATCTAAATTACACAAAAAGGAAAATAACAGTGACATTTTATTTTAACAGATATATTTACCAAAATTGCATAATGTTATAGGGCCTTACCCATAATAACATAATGGACTATTCCATATGTAATAAATACTGCACCTCAAGAGGAAGCAGGGAGTTCAGTCTAAAGTCTGGAATGAAGTCCGTCAAGAGTCTGTCAGTCAGTCAGAGCGAGCAAGTCAGTCAGTTGAGTCAGAGGCAGTCCGAAACAGAGTCACGTTCAGACAATTGCTACAAGACATTGGAATAGTGATACTGGTCGAGACTACATTGTTCTCCCTACTAAACCTGATTGTTCGTACTAACACTTTCTACTTCTCTGTATATATTCCTGTTTGTAATATATCTGTGTTATTCCATATCCGTGTTCGAGTTCTTCTTTATTGGTTCTACCTTGGACTATCACCGTGGTACAAGGAACCGGACCATAACACATAAAAAAATATCCTGAAATACTAGAAAGTAAATGTATTCAATATAATTTCCATTAGTTTTCAACCACAGCCTCCATATGACTTTGAAATATCCTGCAATTCTTCAGGACAGTTTCTTTGTTTAAGTTGGTGAAGGCTGACATAATCATTGCTTTCAGTTCATCTTTGGTTTTACAAGGAGATTTTTTGTTTCTTGCTCAACTGCACCACATACATAATAATCAAGTGGGGGTGAAGTTTAGGAAGTTAGTTGGCCAGATGTAAGGGATGATGAGGTCGCATAAATTATCTGACAACCATGATTGGGTTTTCTTGTTTGTATGGCATGATGCAGAGTCCTGTTGCAGACATAGGGTCTTCTACCCAGGACAGCACTATCTCCTCAAGACACTTGATGTAAGCCTCCATGTTGAGTATGAGGCCCTCACCAATAAATTTAGGAATTCTTTTCTTATTAGAATGATCAGTGAGTTTTCCTAGCTACCATACCTTCATAATCACCATTAGATTCAGCTAACTCTTCCCAAATCCTCTACACTGCCCTCAAATTGACTCCCAAACACTATGAATTATTCATATTGAAGTTTCTGATGCAAATACCAAGCAGTACAGCATGAGGTTTCAAACTTTCTGGCAGAGTGAATTGCATCATGGTGCTCTTTTTATCGCAGATGGTACCCTAATATTTTGTGCAGTTGAGAAAATCAAAAACAAACAACACACATGTGAAATTAAAAATATAAAATGGTGACAATTTACCTGTTACACCCTGTATAATATACTTTATAACATTTTTCTTATTGAATTTGATAGTATGTAGGGTAGACTAGGCTATCTAGCCATGGGTGGCAGCCAGTCTAGAAAAAGAAATACTGAATTCAAAATTGAGGGAAAACAACAGGAATCCACTCTACTGTCTTCCCCAGAAAGTTGAGGAAATTCATAAATAATAAAGGAGAGATGTGTGTGGGGGGGACTTATGATCACCTGTGTCCTGAAAGGATATGGTATTAAAACAAATATGTCAGTAAGGTTTTACTTTTCCTTATCACTGCCCACATACTTTAGCAGTACTTCACTGTTTTGCTTTGTTTATTTTCTAAAAGAGAAAAAAAAATTTAAGACCTCATTTTATGTGTTATGCACTGAAAATGAGGAAAAAAAATTTTCAGGCCTCAGGAATGAAGGTAAATGATTTTATTATCAGAATATATTGAAAATCAGAAAGAAATGTATTGATAGTAGTCAGAAATTAAAACAAATATTACTCACAGAATATGGCTATTATATATGTAATGTAAATGTATTGTAAATGATTTTACTATTGGAATGCATTGTAAATCCCAAAGTGTTTGTCAATGGTCAGATATTAAAGCAAGTTATAGACAGAATAGAGCTATTATATGTATAATGTAAATAAATTTATAGTTGGAATGCACTGTAAATCATAAAGAATGTATTTGTGAGTAGTCAGAAATGAAAACAAATGTTACAAACAGAATAGGGATAATGCAGGTGCTATAGAAGAAAAGATTTCCTATTTGCATTTCCCTCATTATGGGCATTATTATATCCATGATATAGTAACAGCTTAATACATGGACAGGAGAGAATAAATGAAAGAAAAGAAATAATAAAAATGCTTTGTTTTTGAAGAGATTTTTATGCTACTGAGTTATAGATAGAAATATTTATACTTGTCCCTCACAGAGAAAGTATAACACATGTATGCAATCACATGTAGTGTGAAAAAGAAAAGAGATATATGGTTTTACTTTTAATAATTTGCAACAGGAATTCAAGCTACTGGAGGATTCTGCTATGTTTCTCAAAAAGCCATACATACATTCCCCAGAAGGAAAACTGTAAGTTGTAGATTTTTCTCAGTGAGACGACTGTGAGCTGGAGATTCTATAATTTAAACAGTCAGGTTTTATCTTTTATGTCTCTGGTGAGGACACGGTGCTATGCGTTTGTGTACTTTTCCTTGGCAGTTGGCCTGGGAGCCTAGTTTAGTCTTTTCAGGCTAAAAAAAAAGCAAATTCTCATTTTGACTCCATAAGGTGAACAAAATAACTGATTGCTTACATCATTCTATCTACTAACATCACTAAGCAGCCATCATATGACTCTTGTGACTTCATTACAACCAAAGGGAGATAATCACCTTTTGCATCTCTACAGAGCTATCACATGATGAATGTAAATGTATGGTAAATGATTTCACTATTGGAATACACTGAAAATCACAAATAGGAATTGTTAGTGGTCAAGGATTAAAACAAATTGTTACTGACAAAATAGGTCTATTATATATATGATGCACATTGTAATTGATTTTGTCATAGGAATTGATTAAAAATCAGAACAGAAGGGAAGGGATTGTCAGTGGTCAGGAATTAATGCAAACATTGCAGAATAACACTATTACATTTCTAATAATTTAGGAATATATATATACCAGATATTTTTATCAGAGATATCAAACAAATCTTTTTTTGCATAAAGCAAATGATAAGTAAAACCATTTCTGACAGCAGTCCATGAGATGGAAAAAAATATTTTGCCGAAACCTTAAAGAGTATTAGCTGTCAAGGAAAGAATAAGTTAAGTGTTACCTTTTATTCTGGAACAACTCAATGAAATTCTCTCGGGTGTGAAATACAAGTAAATCAGCAAGACTGGAAGTTGATAACTTTATCTGTTAATGGAACAAATGCTGTAATGTGCTTAGAAAATCTCACTATCATTTAAGTATCCTTTGTATAATAAAAATAAATTCAAGCTCCATCATAGGAGGGAAAAAATTATTTTATATGATCAAATTTTACTGTATTTTGTTTGTTGCTGTGATAACCTCAAGATGGGATACAAAGATAGTTACTTTCTCTCATCAGATGATTTATAGAGACATAAAATTTTGTGTTGTTCTCTCTCTTGGAAAGTGCCTTCACTCTTGCATGAGAGAAGATATAAAAAGTAAGATAATTTAGGCAGTTTATGAGAGATTCTCTTGAGTAAAATGATAGAGAAAGTGATAAAAAATGTGTATCTCCTTCTTTAAATAAGAGATTACTAACTTCTGTATTGGAGAATATATAAAAAGGGAGATAATTCATGTACATTAACAAAGATTAAACATTATTTTCTTCACCATAACCGAAAAATTTGAAAGAGAAATTGAGCCAGGATTTGAAGTATCTGTAAATATTGCAACATAGAGCTTTTGTCTGTTGTAACATAGACCTTATGTCTGTTGTAACATAGACCTTATGTCAATTGTAAAATAGACCTTATGTATGTTGTAACATAGACATTATGTCTGTTGTAACATAGGCCTTATTTCTGTTGTAAAATAGACCTTATGTCAGTTGTAACATAGACCTTATTTCTGTTGTAACATAGACCTTATGTCAGTTGTAAAATAGACCTTATGTCAGTTGTAACATAGACCTTATGTCTGTTGTAACATAGACCTTATGTCTGTTGTAACATAGACCTTATGTCTGTTGTAAAATAGACCTTATGTCAGTTGTAACATAGACCTTATGTCAGTTGTAACATAGATCTTATATATGTTGTAACATAGGCCTTATGTCTGTTGTAACATAGACTTTATGTCAGTTATAACATAGACCTTTTGTTTGTTGCAACATGATTCGTTGACTCATAAATTGATTTCTTTGGAATTGTAATAATCTGGTCATGGGTGGTGCTCTTGTGAAAATTATATTGGGCAGTTAAATTTTAATTCTTTTCTTGAATCTTGAAAGTTTCAAATAAAGAAACAATTTTTCTTCTTTATGTGCTATGTCCCCTCAGAGCATAGCTCTCCACAAACAATATATTTTGTCTTTCTGTTATTTCTCTTAAAACCTGTGTCACCATCCATTTACTTAAGCTCACTAAATATATTATGCATAGTTTTCCTCTGTACCCCTTGCCCTGTTTCTTGTGAGTATCAAATTTTCCAAGCTCTCCTTCCTCATTATGTGCCCCAGAAATATTTCTTCTTAATGTGAAGTATAAGTTTCCTTTTTATTTCCTCTTTTTCTAAAACTTTTTCGTAACTTTATTCCTTGGTATCCTTAGCCTCCTTCTGAACGCCATTTCTGTTGCTTCAAATCTCTTCATCTTCAGGAGATTGTCCAGCACTCACTGCCATACAGGAGGACAGATATCATGTAACGGTTTAGTACTCTTTTCCTTGTTTCTAGTGAAATTTTTCTATTTCTTAGCTTTTTGAATGTTTCCTTAGCTATCCAAATACCCCTGTGGATTTCAGTGTCACCATTTCTATCCTCTGTAAAAACACTTTGCAGATATTTAAATTTCCATACTTGTTTGATTCTTCGTAACTCCGATTTGCAATTTGGACTTTGATGCAAAGATGCATTCTGTTGATGTTTAATCCTTTCTTTTCACTTTTCTTCATTATCTTCAGTAGGAGGTTTTGTAGCTTTCTTTCTGTGTCTGCTATCAATACTGTGTCTTCTGCAAACCTTGTATTGTTAAGATTGCAACTGCCAATAATGAATTCTGGCAGAACCTATCAGAATCAACTTGCTGTATAGGTTGAATAAATTTGGTGAGAAGACACCTTTTTCTATTTTTGTATACCTGCTGAACATTATCTCTGTAAGCAGGCAGTTTGCTGCCAGTATAGGTTAACCGTTTTTCTAAACACCAAACCGATATTTTTTTTATAAAATTCTTAGACAAAGTAATAACAGAAAGCAAGAAGAAAGGACTCTTGACTACAAAATGACAGAATACCAAGACATCAACAAATGTCAAAATCAAGCAGGTTCAGAAATTTAACTATCTGGGTAGTGTAGTAACAGACGATAGTATCATACAGAAATCCAAATGCACAATGGAATAGAAAAGGTGTCTTCTTGAATCTAAGCAAAGTATTAAGTGCAAGGAAAAGGCCTCCAGAAACAAATAAAAGTGTGCTGATCTACTGTGTTCTGTATGGCAGTGACTGTTTCAAAATTTTCCAGCCTGTTTTAAATGGAGAACATATTCAATAACTGGTTCATTCTCTTTTTGAGAAATATTCATGAACTTTGCTCTTTCTCTATTCACTAGATTTTTCTTGGGTGTTATGTTTTTCACTAATAGTTGACTTATGTCATCAAACAACTTTCCTTCCAACTACCTTGGGTGTGTAATTACTGATAATTTTATAATAGCCTGATAACTAGCCATTGCCAAGAAGAGATCAGTTGTTAGTCTTTCTCCTCCAACAGGACCCCAGATTCTAAAATGATAAAAAAAAATATCAATATTTTTTTCAATTCTGACAAGGTAGGTCGAAAGAATGCTAATCTACAAAAGTTATTTTCAAAAAGATTTTTCCTTATTTTTTCTGAGTGGATATTTTAGAGTAGGACTCAGCATACTTCCTACTCTTCCCTACTACTGTGACAATGGACTGTTCCTACTTATAAATATAGCAAGTAGCCACATTAGAGTAGGATTTGATTAGTATTTGAGTTTAGTCAAAGTTTTCAGTTCTATATATGAGTATTTAATAAACCTCTTCTTCTTTGTTTCCCCTACCTTGTCTTCTATTCCTTTGATGATCTAACTATGGCCTTCCTAATTCTTGGCTATTTTGGACAAAGACAAGATGACAGCAGCAGACAAGTCTATTTAAGTAGTTCAAAAAAATCAATGATCATCTCAAATGTAAAGAATATTTTGTATTTACTCCACTTGTTTTAGTTGCACACAGGCTTTTTGGTCCCATAGGTGATGAAAAAATTAGAGGTAACTTAGGTCATGAAATTCCGTTTTAGGAGCACAAAAAGATAGCACTTTAATATCAGGATTTACCTTTTTATAGAAGAAATTTAAGAGCAGAGAATACTATAAAAGCATAATCGTATCTTTTCAGAATGAATTCACTTCAGGGTTATTCATTGATTAAGAAATCTCCCAGGTCTTATGCCCTGTTGATAATAAATGTGGACTTTTAGACATAAACACTTCCCAGAAGTTCAGCCTTATCTGCTTTTAAGAGTGGAAATATTTTTATATTGCATCTTAATATTTCTGTTTCCTTCTCTTACAGCATTTTATGGCCAATACATGTTTAAATCCTCAGATTAAATATCATAGATTCACATTTGTTGTTTGATGAATGGCCTTAAATTGCAGGAAAAATTTGGATTAATGTGTGTGCCAAATGGGTAAAAAAAAACCTGAAAATTATTTTTTTTTAAGCATAGTTTTTATACGTATTTTCATTTTAATTATATACAAAAGCTATAAGAATTGTCTTTTAACTCTTTATAAGAATAAAGAAAAAGAAATTTTAAAAATGTTCAGTTACTAAATTTAATGTTTTTTTAACCGTATTATACCCATTGAAGCATTTCATGCATAATACTGTCCTGGGTATGATAATAAACTATATCCAACAGCAAGACCTCTCATCAGGAGATTGGAGGTTTTAATTGTGATTGTTCTTAGATTAGAGCCCAATCTATGGGAAAATAGTGAATTCCTAAAAAAAATCATTTTTATAGTAAAATTACCAGCAATACATTTACATAGCAGAATAACAATCAATGCAACACTAAAGTATAACAATACATTTTTGTAGTGAAGATAGCACTTTGATATCAGTATTTACCTTTTTATAGAAGAAATTTAAGAGCAGAGAATACTATAAAAGCATAATCATATCTCTTCAGAATGAATTCATTTCAGGGTGATTCTTTGATTAAGAAATCTCCCAGGTTTTATGCTCTGTTGATAATAAATGCAGATATGTAGCCTTTTAGACATAAACACTTCTGGGAAGTGTTTATGTCTAAAACAATATGTTCCTTTTTAAATTACCAATAATACATTTTATTGTGTACAAACTATATACTGAAAGTATAAAATTGTGTACAAAATATTCAGATTTTGGCATTAAATAAACGGTAGAGGTTGATATGCTGCTAAAAAAATCAAGCAATCAAGCAATGTATAAGTGTTATGCATTCTTTGAACCAAGTTATCTTCATTTTTCACCATTTTTCTCCCTGAGATATATGGATGAAAACAACATAGTGGTCACTTTGGATTATTCTTTCAGCTTTATTCATGGGCAAATTCTCCAAGAAATGATGCAACTTCATGAATCCTAGAATCATCATTTGGTGAGTTAAACTAAAAACCCTGAATGAATGATGCCTGTATCATTGAAAAATGTTTGAACCATCCACTGATTTCAAATAAACATCAAATTCATGATAGTAGTATTATTTTTTTTTTAAGCATTTCACTCCAAGCAAGGCAGGAGTGTCACTAGCACACAAGGGGTTACAGAGAAGGAGAACAAGGGAAAAGAGGCATGTTTGAGGAAAGGATATAGAGAAGGACGGGGATCAGGATTAAGGCATCAAAAAATGTTGATTGACATTACATTTAAATATTTGAAGATTATAGTTATCAGGGAAGCAAGAGAAAGGGAGTTCCACAGATGGAAAGAGTGAGATAAAAAGCTGTTGGAATAGAAGAGATGGCTAACATTTAATCGTTTCCACATTGAAAGGATGGAACTAAGATACCAACCTAGTAGCACACTTAAATTCATGCAGTTTAGGAAGCAGCAAAAATAGCTCATCGGAGCAGTTGCTGTGAAAATACTTGTAGAAAAGACAGAGGGAAGCAAAAGCACATCTGTGAGAAAGTAACTGTAGACAAGATGCCAGATCAGGACCCATTATATTGCATATCCATTTCTGGATTCCGTCGAAGACCTCAAGACAAACTTCAGGGACACCAGACCATATATGGCAGTAGTATTCCATGCAAGGATGAATGGTTGATTTATAGATTTGAAGGGTTTAAGGGTTAACCAGTAATGATTTTCCTGGTCTGGCTGACAAGATATCTCAAAAGGAAATTTTTTTTTGTTCTGAGTTTTCTTGTTTATATTCTGTCATTTGATTGGAGAATAGCCCAAAGCCAAATGTTTGAGAACGGAATATAGTCTTATCACAGTCTTCCAATCCTGACTGTTCTGGAATACCAACATTTGAAACACTGGATTTTATTTTTTGACTTTCAGGAAACATATTCTAAATTAGATCTTCAGTGAGGCTTTATCAAAAAATAAAATTCTATATTTATAGATAAGAAATATCAGTTTAGTGATTAGCTACTTCAATAATTAAATGCATAAGGTTTCTTGTGGGAACATTTTGTAGTACATAAAATAGTGGTGATAAAAAGAGTATGTGCACTAAATAACAGGCCAATTGATTTGCAATGCAAGATAACATTTATTAGAACAATATTAACAAAAGGAAAGTCTAAGACAAGAGTTTCTTTTGTTAGATGTAAATTATATACATAATAAAATGTTCATTAATATGTTATAGTGGGAATTTACTGTGTTGGTGTGGAGCATTCACAGTCCTTGTAGCTTCAGCATGGAAAGTTCATGTAAGCTGTTTGAAAGAGGAAAACTCGCAAAGAGATAGTTACTTTAGGATTCACAAGTTTTTATAATCATGAGCTGCTGCTTCTAAGTTTTATTTAGAGCTGCTACTATCTTTAATGTAACTATGCAGATATATTTGCCAAAATGACACAAACATATCTTGACACTTGACATGGTTTAGGTCTCCTGGTATATTTAAACACATCATTCACTAGTAACCATTATATTGCACTACTTCATGACTATTTGCACTCATTTATGCACTGCATGTATGACAACAACAATGAGTTATATTGAGCAGGATAATGCACCATTTTGCCTAAATTTGGTTTAGTGATTAGCTACCTCAATAATTAAATGCATAAAGTTTCTTATGAGAACATTTTATAGCACATGGTGGTAAAGAAGAGTACATGCACAAAATAACAGAACAACTGATTTGCAATTCAAGATAACATTTATTAAAGGAAAATTAACAAAAGTAATCTTTAAAACAAGAGTTTCCTTTGTTAGGTGTAAATTGTATAAACAATGAAATGTTTAGCAATGTGTTTGTGTGGGATTTACATTTTGGTGTGTTATATGTGTGTAGCATTCATGGCCCTTTCAGCTTCAGCATGGAAAGTTCATAAAACCAGTTTGAAAGAGAAAAAAACAAAAGAGAGAGTTACTTTAGGGTTCATGTGTTTCTATATTTGACAGCTGCTACTGATAGAAATTTTATTTTAGAGCTGCTACTGCTACTATGTTTAAGGTCAATACATAAGCATTTGAAACCCTGGTTGTATTATCCTTCAGGAGCCAGATATTCTCAATTAGTTCAATTGCTATGTCTACTGCTAGTATTGTGCCAGAGTTTTTCTGGTCAGAATCCATTTTGCACATTTACAAACCTACCATTCATCCATGCACTGAATACTGTTGCCATGTTTCATTTAGTGATCCTGCTGTATATTTCAAAGTTCAAAGAAGGGTCTGTAATGTAACTGATCCTGATGTGGAATCTTGACTTCGATCACTTTCTCATCGACAAGACATGATTCCCCTCTGTCTTTTCTAAAACATTTTTGTGGCAATTGTTCCGATGTGCTCTTTTCCCTGGTGTCCTAGCTAAAGGAATTTAAGTATGCTACTAGTTTGGCAACCAGGTTGCAATATTTTACTGCCCACCTATTCTCATAGTTTCTTTTCTCGCACTTCTCATCTGTGGAACTCTTTTATAATTTCTTGTTTCACTGTCACCTAAAATCTTCAAAAATTTAAATGCAACATCAATCACCACTTTCTGTCTTCCTGAACTCATTATTGTCATTTGTTCTAAGTTTCTCATTCTCTTTCACTCCCTGTAGCCTCCTGCATCCAAGTAACATTCTGACCTTGCTTGGGGTGAAATCATTTAAAAACGAAAAAAAAGACAAAATTCTGCCTTTATAGATAAAAAAATATCATAGTTCGAAAAAACTAGCTTTTGCTTTAACTCAGACATAGACTCTGAGCATCAGTAGGAACTAATATATTAATATTTTTGTCATGGTGAAGATGAGAACCTTTTGTGTGGATTTTGAAACAACTATTTTCCAAATATATATATATATATTTGGGAAATACTTTGACAAAAACTCTACTTTGTGGTTTGATAATTTTAGTTTAATTAATTTTACAGGACTTCATGGTAAACAATATTTATTTAAGAAAATTTATTTTTTACTTTTTACTTTTTTGACTGCAAATAATAATTTTTAGTGTTTCTTACTCTTGAGCAAACAACATACAATGTATAAAGATTTCTTTCTGGAGCCAAATTCCAATTTTTTGAACCATTTGGCCTTGTGATTTGTTTTTAGTTCTCACAAATGCAGTGTGAACTGAAAATGGGATTCTTGTACATATAGAAAAGATATGCAAAACAATATTGCATTTTTTTATTAAATAAGTGTTTTTTTTTAATTTTAATCATTAAATTGTTTTTTTTTTAAATAGTGGGAGTATTTTGTATGTTAAATAGTAAAACTTTTAATTTTTTCAAAAACTTGAATAGAAATTTATCGTACTATACTATGCACCCCTAGTAAAATCAACTTTGTACCAACTTAACTGTATGCCTATTTCTTCATACAGTTTGAATAAACATAAACACATTTCGTCTTTTGATGGACTTTATCAAAGAAAATGTAAGGATTTCATTTTTCAGCAATTTCGTATTTGCCTACATCAAGGCTGCAGTTTTTTCCTGTAATAAGTCTTGAAAATTTGTTGTGCAATGGTTAGTTTTTGTAGTAATTTACTAACTCTGATGAGAGGTTATCTATGCTAATTGGTAAACTGATAAATTATGGAGGGTGTAACTGATGTTGTTGCTAATGTTTTTTCTTTTACTTTTGTTTATAAATACTTGTTGCAGAATAAAATCGTTACATTTGCCTCGATAAAATCCATCAAAGGTCAAAATCCATTGGCTAAGATAAGTTTTCCTTTTGTCTTTATTTATATTGTTCTTTTACAGATATATATTTTAGTTATATCTGAATGCACACACACACACACACACATATTGTACTTTTACATATATAGTTTTAATTATATCTGAAATTTTATTCACACACACACATATGTCTGTGTATAGAAAGTTTAGATAGAGTATATCTGTAAAAGAACAATATGAATAAAGACAAAAGGAAAACTGATCTTAGCCAATTTGTGTTTATATTATATATCCTATATTATATATACATATATATATATATATATATATATATATATATATATATATATATATATACACATATGCATAGATGGATATAATATTCAGATATACTGATGTAGATTTTTAATAGATCATAACATGTAATGCACAATGTGACTAATTAAAGCTATGACTACAAAGACTATTTTGTTCTGATAAGTACAACGAGCCCTTACTAGCTATCCTTAGTTTTTCAAGCTTTCTGACGATTTTTTTCTATAGTCAAAAGAGGTTTCTGCTTAAAATTTCACAGTCATTAAAAGAAACTAACATTTCTTTTTTTTTTTTTTTCTCTTGCTACTTAGCGCATTCATTGCAGTATGATTCGTACTGTGTTTTGACAATACATTGCCAAGAAGACGGAACTGTTTACATGAGGCTGACATCACCCACCCCCCTGAGGTGATGTAAAGCTCAGAATACAAAACAAAAGTAAAAACAGACATTGCCATAAGCTAGTTTTCAGCATCAGAATTTGAGGGAGCTTCTTTTTTTCTTATTTTTTTTCTTTTTTTTTTATATACAGCTACCAAATGGTACTTTGCGTGTCTTGTGCTCTGTGACGTCAGTATTGCAGCAATGTTCTTGACATCTTTGCCTTTATTCCATTCTCAAGTTTGAAAATAACTGTGAAAGTCAATTCTATTTTTACCAAGTGAATGTAGATTTGTGTACAGCTATTGTTTTGAAATAGAACAGGTGTTAGTGCAACTTCAGGAAATATATATAAATATAAAGCAAATCTTTCAAGCAAGAGTAACTAATCTTCCCAGGGGTCAACTTTATCTACTTATAGGATCACTCTGAAGCTAACATATCAAGAACATTAAACTGTGTTCATGTCATTATCCTATATCAGTACTTACTTGCATTTTAGGGACAGGGAGAAAAACTGAGTGGGTGGGAAAAGTAAAATGACAAAAGTTTCTATCTATCTGTCTATATTTCTGAGATGAGGTAATATGTACACTATTAACATTGTTTGGACACATGGCACAGTGGATAAAGGCATCAGATCCAGTGACATGACCCAAAGTGTGTGAGTTCAATACCCGGTTAACGTGGTGGAGAACTTGGAGAGGGGAATTAACAGAAGATAACTGATATCTATTAGACATGGCACATGTAACTAAAACAGTCTACTCCAGCAAGCGAAATAAAGGTTTCAGTTTGACATTCCAACCACCTGAAGAAAGCCGGAGCATACAACATCTGAAACGTTATGATAAATATGGCAACAAAGATGAGGATGATGGTCTGAACAATGTAAATAGTATTTCTGTATATATTTCTGAGACAACGTATTGCAATTATTTACACTATTTACATTGTTTAGACTGTTGTCCTCATCTTTGTTGTCATATTCACATTCATTTTGGCTGTTGTATACTCAGGCCTTCTTCAGATGATTGAAATTTCAAACTGAACCCTTTATTTCATCCACCAGGCATAGATTATTCTAGCTCAATGTGCTATGCCTCTTCCGGATGTCTCATTTGTCTCCCTTTAATTCAACTCTCCAAGATTTTCTTTACCACAGCAGTAGCCAGGTATTGAACTCAAAACTCTTTGGGCCAATTTACTGGATCCAGCCAATGCTTTTATTCACTTGGGCCATGTGTTCTCAATGGCCATATCATCAAGAATATGGCAACAAAGGTGAGGCCAACAGTCCAAACAATGCAAATAATGCAAGAGAAAAGTTACTATGTACCACAAAGAGATATAAATTTGTGAAGAGCCATGATCACCTACGTCCTGAAGGGACATGGCACATAGAAAAAGTAATACTAATAAAAATATATATTCTTTTTTAATAATTTTACCCTAAGTATGGCAGGAATGCCACTAGTAT
Source organism: Acanthosepion pharaonis (assembly GCA_903632075.3). NCBI lineage: Eukaryota > Metazoa > Mollusca > Cephalopoda > Sepiida > Sepiidae > Acanthosepion > Acanthosepion pharaonis. The sequence continues at coordinate 4,366,364 of CAHIKZ030004384.1, read as the reverse complement.
ACAGGGTGTTACAGGAAGTGAAAGAGAAGACTGAGAATAGGGAGGACTGAAGAAATGACAAAAGATGAATGGGGTTCAAGAAGATAGAAGATGATTGATGTTACATTTAAATTTTTGAAGATTATAGTTATTAGGGAAGTAAGTAAACAGAAGGGGGATCCACAGGTGGGAAGTGCAGGAGAAAGAAACTGTAGGAGTAGATTTGGCGGTTACATTTAGCTATTTCAATAGTAAAATGGGTGAGACCTAGATGCGAATGTAGCAGCATTCAGGGCACCAGGGAAGAAAGCTCTTCAGAGCAGAGGGAGGTCACACCATATTGATGAGAAAGACTGTGTAGAAACTGTCGAAATGTTCTATAATTCTGAGCACTTTTGGCTATACTTTTAGCCATTATCAAGGATGATTTTATTTTTGCTTTTTAAATGGGTGTATGGGTCAGTGGCATAGCTAAGGTGGGGGCCAGGGGGTCGGACCGCCCTGGGTGCCAGCAGAGGAGGGGTGACACAATGTCATCCCCAACAAAATTTTTCAACCAGGCTAAGGTGCCAAAAATAGTCTGAAAACAGTGGTGGAGACACAGGGTTTTGCAGACAGGTATATGACCCCCCCGGAAATAATTTATGACCCCCCAGTTTTGTCCTCCCGTCAGAAAAAAAATTAAATAGAACATTTTTGTCGAGAAAAAAACTTTCAAACATCATTGATAATTAAATGGTACCCAAAAAATGATGCAACAGAAAATTGGACACCAGAAAATTAGCAACAGAAAATTACGTCAAGACTGTCAGATCTGGCTGTGCTGTCCATTGAAAACGAGCTTACAAGACAAACAGATTTTGACGATGTCATTGACCAGTTTGCCACAATGAAAACAAGAAAACATTCATTCTAAGAACATAGTATCGAATGTCATTCTTTTGTGTATTGCCGTGTTTTGTATTTAGTTGTTCTGAAAGTGAACAGTTGCATTTTAAAAATCTTTTGATTTGAACTGATTATTTTGTGGTATTGGATTTTGTCTTGGATCATACATGTAAACAGTAACGTACCGGTCAGTAGAGTAAAGTAGAGGTAGAGCATATGTGAAAATTTAGCTACAGCTAACCTTTCAGCATAGGGTGAATCAGGGTCATTGGGTGACATTTGAGCGAACTGCCCCGGGTGACGTTTACTCTAGCTACGCCACTGGTATGTGTTGTGTGTATGTTTCTAAAGTTACAAGGATGTTTTATTTTCCAAACACAGCACATTGTAGCCATTTTTACAGTTAATATTATTAAGTGTTGGCCTTTTCTTTTTTATTATTATTAAAGCTTCCATTATTTTTAATCTTTTTTTTTTTTTACATATGGATGAGGTTATTATGTTTGTATTTTCTACTAGTATGTTTTGGATGGAGTCTGGTAAGTTTTGCTGATGTTTTGTTATTTTTGAGGATAAGGTTAGCTGTTTTAAATTTTTTGTAATATAAAATTAATTTGATTTTTTGTTTGGGTCAATTGGGGTAGTGTATTTCTTTATGATATTTCTAAGTGAAGTTTCATCTTTTTTGTAGTTAATGTGCATTTGTCTTTTGTAGAAAATATTTGTTACTTTTGACTGTGTTCACTACAATTGTTATTTACTTTGGGAAGAAATAGTCTAATTTCGTGGTTTATAAGGTGGTTAGGGAAGCCATTGTTAACTAGTGTCTGTTTTGCATTATTGAGTTCTTTAAGGAAGAGTTGTCAAGAGGATGAATTCTGGTGTGCTCTTTTTAGGAAAATTTTATCACTGCCATTTTGTATCTGAATGGGCATTCACTCTTAAAGTTAAGGTGGCAAGAGTTTATGCTAGTGGGTTTTTTATACATTGAGGTGGTAAAAGTGTTGTTACTATATTCTATGCAAATGTCTAAGAATGGAAATTTATTTTTTTGACTAAGTTTGTTAAGGACAGTTTTTTTCAGATATGGTCTTGAGAGTATCTATTTCTTTTTTGTTACTTGTTAAAACACAAATATCTCTATCTATAAAAGGCATGATGTGTGTGTGTGTGTGTGTGTAACGAATGCACGGCCGCAATTTTTGACAGATTTGCACTAAAATTTACATGCACATGCTCCACTTTAGGAAGAAGGCCAAGACCAACTTTGCTTTTCCCAACTCCCATCAATAGTGGAAATAATTGATTTTTTCATGCTTCTATGGCAGTTTTCATGTAGTTTGCAGCCATTTTCTACTGGCCAGAGTGAGAGCCTATAGCTGGTCACCACGAATAGGCAGGAAGATTCTATTGGCCAGCGTGAGAGCCAACAGCTGACTGACATGAATGTTAACTAACATGCAAAAAAAATCGATAGCTGCATTTTTCACAAGTGGGAAAAATTTAAATCTGCATGGCACTTTACTCCAATTGGCTCATTCACTTGCTTAAACTCAACGTTGATTCTGATTCTGCAGAACTGGGTTGGGTGTGAAAAAGTATTTGTTGTTTTTTCATTTGGTTTTTCCATTTACAAGTCCTTTTTTAAAGCTGATCATTTTGTGTTCATTTTGTTTAGTTCTTTTTTCATAGCAGATTTAATGTTTAGTATAGAGCTTCGAAAAAACTTGCAGTGTGGGATAGGCAAGGAGTAAGGCATGTAGCAACCTCAGCACGGCAAAGGGCACTCCTTTAAAGGCAAGGAAGGGCAAAAATATTTTAAGTCAAGTGATAGCAATTGCTGTACGATATTTGAATCAAGCACAGGCAATGCCGGGCCATGCTGCTTGTCATATATGTAGAGGACATATATTTTAGGTCTACAGACCCATTTAAATATCATGTTTTCTACATGGGACATGTAATAATTGAAGAAGCACAGACTGAGTGGAGTTCCCATACTAATACCATCAGTTTGGATGTTTGCCATTATGGTCACAGAATGGGACTTTGGTTGTGCATGCATGTAATAATTTTTTTGAGTATAAATGGTTTGATGGCTGCCAAAGTGATAGAATTATTAGTGCACACAGAATTGCGGATAAATGTCAATATCAAGTGATGCTTTGATACCTTGGTTTAGTTTTGTACTTTTTCAAAATTTGGAGGAATTCATGGGTGGATGTGATGCTGTAATTAGTGTGTAGATATGGAGTAATGATGCCATTAAGGAATTTTGATGGCTCATAGATAGGTGTTAGAATCTGGGAAATGATTGGTAGCAGCAGGTCACTAGATTTTTGTTTTTTTATATTTTTATATAAGTAACCAGGTTGGTAGTCTCCAATAATCTTTTGGATTTTCAGAGGACTGACTTCAGCATTATTTGATGTTATAAATATATTGATGGACCTTTTTATTTTCTCCGCGGGGTTTCTGTTTAGTTTGGTGAATTTAGTTTCAATGATGTTTTCAGGCCTTGAGGAGGTTTATCTTATTCACCAGTAATTTATAATTGCCTGGTGAGATGCATCAAAACATGACTGAAATTTTGTACTGATTTTGACATGTTTTAGATATAATATTCTAAAATGAATAATATTTCTCTACTTAATATCCCTCTTTTAATTTAAATGTTATGGATGTTGGAATTGTACTGTATTTGTTCTCATCTTACCTGGATATATATATATATATATATATATATATATATATATATATTTATATATATATATATATTTCTACCAGCAAGCAGAAATATCTCTTCTCCTGATGATGGCCATTTTGGTCGAAACTAGTCGAGGAATCTAAATTAATGGTAACTGATCTAGGAGAAGAACAACTCTGAATTCAAAACCTGCGGAGGGTCGTTTGGGGACCTTGTGGCACTTAGTGCACCAGGTCTCTGTATTCTGCCCTTCAGAAAGCGTGGATGGTCCTGCACGAAACCTTCACCACTATAAACAAATCACATGTGCTGTTGGTTGTCGGGCTGTCAGTTTCCTAGGAACCAATCAGCCTGACCCTCATACGTTGAATTCGATAAGAGAGTTGAGTATATATATATATATATATATATAAAATTTTATAACATATACATATTATAAGATCACTACAAAAGTTGCAATTTTGTTTCAAACCTTCTGGTGTCATATCAAGTATCATGTACATGTTATAAATTTGAATAAATACTATTAGCTCTACTTGGTATTGAGCACTCTTTTAAGAATAGTATTTTTGGTTATTGGAATTTTATTCCCTGTGTACCAATCCTGTACTTGGTTTTATATATATATATATATATATATATATTCCAAAGACTCATTCTGCTTAGTGACAAACACATATTGAGCAATTAAAACAAAATATCATCTTTTGTTCTTCAATACACACTTTTCTTGAATCAAACCTTGTTAATTTGCTCGTGAAACAGTTTGGATGATATATGATAATGCAAGGTTTTGAATATATATTGAGAAAGACAACTAATTTGAATCTTTTTTTTACTTTTTATTACAGAGTCCAGCAGAATTACCTTACAAATATAGCTCCCAGAAAAACCAACCACATAATGGTAAGACATTACCTAAATGAAAACACCATTGCTGCTAATTTATTACCATTATGTGGGAGGTATTTCTGCCGCACCCTGTATTATCTAAGGATTTTTCTTTGATAACATTGGCACTCCTCAGATACAAAATAAAAAGCCAAGGCAATCAGATTGATGGAAAGATTCATTTGAAGAAAGAGGATATTCTCTGCCATGTTATGACACAGTCTTTGTGTTCCTTCATGTCTTAATTTATCATTGAGTGCTGTTAAAAAATGAAAGAAGAAAGGCTAAAAAATAATAATTATTTTCAAATTGTCATGAATGTGGGAATGCTTCAGAAGTACAGAGATGTGAACCACACCTTGATTACAACATAAAGAAAGACGAGGATAAATTGTATTGAACGTGTAATGAGAAGAATGTTCATTTTATGCCATTCTCCCTCGATCCAATCAGTGTCTTTTTCACAGCCACACCCATCATTAAGAATTACTACAACTCAAATGGGCAATCAAACTTATATTTACTTTCTTTTCATTCATGTTAATTGACTGTTCTCCTGTTTCACAATAAGTATGGGCAGGAATCATTTTTCTAATTAGATTTGTGTTATCTTTTATGTTTCCCTTTCATATATATATATATATATATATATATATATATATATATATTTATATATATATATATCTTAGGAAATGGATTAAATCTAACATAGTTTTTTTAATTTATTTATTTAAATATTATTTTTTAAATGGATACTCATATTTGAGTAGATGCTCTGTTTTTATTTATATATTGAAGAGTATATTTATTTATTTACATCTACCAGTTCTGAATATTTGAGAAATCTTGTTAGAAAAATATGAACTCTTTGGCATGATTCAGACCAGCATCTCCTAGGAGAAACCATCATATGTGCCATAGACCACTCAACCATGTAGGACCTCAGGATCAAACAAAGCCCAAACAGTACTTTTTAACACATATCTTCCCAATTCTTGAAACATATATAGCTGCTATATTTTGTATTCTACCTTCAAGAAAATTTTTTAGGAAATATCATCAAATATAAGTATCCATTTAAAATAACATTTGAACAAATAAATTTAGAAAAAATATACACACACATATATATATATATATATGTGTGTATTTTTTTAAGACATTTTATGTTTATACACTCTTTTTATAGATACAAATATTTAAGTAAATGCCCTGTTTATAATAAACAATATTAATAACATTTACTGGCCTGAATGTCCGAGGAATTTTCATAAAAAAATATTTGTCCTCTGACAGGAATCGAACCTGTATCTTATACAGAACAGTCATATAGCCTGACATGCCTTAATCGATTGAGCCACAGAGTAACGTTCAATTAACAAGGTTGATTTTACTGCTTTTAAACTACAACCTTGCTAATTGAACGATCCTTTGTGGCTCAATCGGTTAAGGCACATCAGGCTATATGACCTCATTTTCCATTTTTGATAGAGTTCAAAAGCATTTCTAAGTCCTTGTTAGAGGAGAATTATTTTCCATCCTCGAACCTTTCGAATATCATTACTCTATTGCTAATACCATAGAATGTGCTCAGACTTCATTTCTTGGTCTGCCAAATCTGACTTTCCCAGCTAGCACAGTAGCACAGCACCCACATTTCCTCTGTATTCCATTGGTGAAATGTAAATTCCACTCAAACAACTTTTTTCCCATGAATCACTGGTCTACAATCTTAACCTGTTCAAGTCTAGAGTCAACTGTCATCTTCCCTACCTATCCATATAAACTCTTATCATAAACCTCTATCTTGAGTGGCCCCCAGGCCTTGTACAGGGTGAACCTTACTGTAAAAAAAAATAACCACTCTTTACAATGGAGGTATAGAGATGAGCATCTTTGAATGCATATGTAAAACCTTGAAGCAGATGAGCTATAGCAGCGGTAGGTCACATCAAGTGCAACTCCAGTCAGATAAAAATAAGAAATTGAGGTTGCAATTCACTGGGGATCACAAAATGACAAAAGAAGATTAGAAAAATGTTATCTGTACATTATTTGAACTACTATCCTCATCTTGTCGCCATATTTATTACAATGTTTCGGCCATTGTCTGCCTTAACCAGGTATTGAACTCATACTCTTTGGGTCCTGTCACTGAATCTAACCAACACCTTTATCCACTGTGCCATGTGTCCTTGAGGACATTAAGGCAGTGGAGAACTTTCAGATGGAAATTAACAGGAGATAACTGATAACTGACATCCATTAAACATGGCACGTGGAACTAGAACAGTCTACCCCAGTGAGTGAAATAAAGGGTTCAGTTCAACATTCTAACCGCCTGAAGAAGGCTGGAGCATACAATAACCGAAATGTTGTAATAAATATTGTGACAAAGATGAAGACAATAGTCTGAATAATGTAAATAATTTACATAATACCTCATCTCAGAAATATAGACAGAAAATGTTACCTGGTTTGACAAATCTCAATTTCTGTTGGGGGTAGGGACAAAATTTAGTATAAACATGTATGTATTGAACCAGCCTATCTTGTATCAATGGTTTGGACTAGCAGTGATAGAAGTGTAATGGTATGTGGAATGGCTGACCACATGCCTTATTTTATGACTATGGTGGACACATTCTCTGGTGGCCACTTCCAGCAGGACAAGGCACCATGTTAAAAGTCTAAAATAGTGACTGGTTAGTTCATGAAACACAGCAATGTGTTTTAAAGTGTCTTCTACGTTAACTGGACTAAGTCCTATAGAGCACTTTTGGATTGTAATGGAAAGAGAGATTTGAATCCTGGATAGTCAATCAATTAATCTCAAAGAATTGCAGGATGCCATAATAACAGTATGAACCAAAATTTCATAAAACTGCTTATAGAAGACTCAAATCCAGGCCAAAAAGAATTTAGGCACTTCTAAAGTCTAAAGGGGTTCTAAATACTAGAAGAGTGTACATACAGTAACCAGTGAGTGAGTGAGTGAGTGAGTGTGTGTGCGTGCGTGTGTGTGTGTATATATATATATATATTTGGTTGGATTGATGTGAGTTTGTGACCCTGCGATCATCAGACAAACTGATTAATTTTTTAAAAATTTGGGTTTATGTAGATTGTGTGTATTGGTGTTATTATGGGAGTGGGGAGAATCGTCGTCATGATGTCATCGTGCTAACGCAAACATAGATGCATGTCCGTACATCAGATGAGGTACACAGACACACATACACACTTGCTTGTCCGTCGGGACTCATACATATATAAACATATGTGGACAGTTTCAGATTTGACATATGTATGTATATGGGTGGTGTTGTGTCTATACATACGCATTTGTATGTTGAAATTCAAAGATTGGAAGTGTAGCAAAAATTTCTCGTGAATGTATACATGTCAACAATCAGAGCATTGTCTATTTTTTCACTGAATAATATTTTGCATGTATGTATATATGTGTGGTGGGGTCTGTGTAAAATTATGATAGGTAAAAATTACTATTGTTTTTATTTTTGATTTTTAAAAAAGAAAGGGTTTATTTGTTATTATTATTATTGTATATATATATATATATATATATATATATATATATTATATTGTTATTATTATTATATATATATATATATATATTAACTAATTTAAAATGTTTTTTTTGCTACACATTAATAACCATGTTTCAAAAGCTGAAGCTAAAAACTTCAAATTTAATTATATAATTAAATTAAAAGCATTAATTCCATTTCATCTTCATGAAGAATTGGGGTGGGAAATAGACGTTCAAGTTCTTTTGTTTAGCAATCATGTTTTACATTATTTTTAGTCCTGATGCCAAATTTGTGTTATGTTATTCTTTTTTTGTATATCAAAACATCAAGAGGTCACCACCATATTAAATTGACCATGGTGAGATTCAAATCAAGGTTTCATGGTTAGAAAGAAAAACAAATGACAGCAGATTTTGAACAGCAGCAGCTGTAATAAAACAGAAAGCTTCCATGAGTGCAATCATGCATGACTACCAGCAGCACTCATCAGCAGGAAGTTTAGGTTTAAGGATTCAAGTTCTCCATATAGAATTCTCCCACCGGACAATAGACTAGTGAATTAAAACATTTGTCGTCTTGGGTATGATGATAAACTACATCCAGCAGCAAGGCCTGTCATTGGGTTATTGGAGGTTTTTGAGGTTTTTGAGGAACGTGGAACCATCACTGTTGTTCCCAGGTCCACACTGACCTGGTGTGGTAGAACCTGTAAGGGTCCCAGCCCTGGGCAAATAGTGAACCAACAAACAAAAATAAATGGTACATTTTTGTAATAAAATGACCAGCAATACTACAATAAAAATGTATAAAAATACATTTTTATAGTAAAATTACCAGCAATACATTTAAAAAGAAAATGTCAACAATACATTTTAGCTTCTACAAAGTATTTATCTAAAACAAAAACATATGTTTACCCTAAAAGTATAAAATTACATACAAAATATTTAAATTTGGGCATTAAATGACCCTTGTGCCATTAAACAAAATCCACTAACAAACCAAAAATTAAAGAATTAGTTCATGAATATGGTGACAGTAATTGTGGGTTCAATCCCAGTCTGTATCAAACAGGGTTAGAAGTACTAAAAAAAAGGACTAAATGAGATAGTATACACCTGATTTTTAAATAAAGGGTTCAGTTAGAAATTCCCTGGAGGTTGCTCAGATCGACACACCTGATATGATGACAACAACAAAGATAAGGACAACAGTTTGCATGCAAATAATGTAAATATCAGAACAAGGTTAGATGAATTAATTAGAAAGTGGGAAAAATTGTGTATAACACATTTAAAAATGATGAGATGCAGCACACACACACACACAAACATTGCTTGAGTCTGATGAAATCCTAAAGGTTGAAACACATCATACAGAATTTTTTCCACTTTGTCATTAGATACCATATATATTTATGTATATACTAGAAATTTATGCACACACAGACATCTAAGGTGTTCGCCTAAATTTGACAATGTTTTTGAAGTGAATACTTAAGCCCAAAATAAATTTTTGGAAAAATAGAAAGTAGCATACAGGTTACATTAATCAAAAGACAATTCATTCAAAGAAGCCACTCTAAACATTTACCACAGCCTTAATCTGACTCCAGAATCAGGCACATGTAGCCTATATGGCATCCCTATGTAGAGCCTCAAATGGCACATTACTCCTGTTGATCAGCAGGGCCTTGGTGTTGCAGGCAGTGTAGTCTTCCTCAACCAATCCCCACACATAATAATCCATGGAATTACAATCAGGGGAGTTAGGGGTCCAGACATTAGGTCTGGTGAATCATAAAAATTACCTGAAAACCACTTCTGACTCTTCCTGGAGGTGTGGCAGGGTTCTAATGTTGATGCCACACATATGATCTTCCAGAAACCATCCTCTCTAACCAAAGCTTGACCATAGTGTTCAGCAACTCCACATAGCGATTGGAATTGAGCCTGAGACCCTGTTTAACGATGTGAGGTGGCATGATATTACCCTCACCAGTGACACATCCAAAAACTATCACAGTTTGGGGAAACTTGCTATTCATGACACTAGATTGTAGGCATGCCATCTGTTGTTCTGGGTATTGTGTAGTGGGTCCTGAAAAAAATTGTTTTCATTGGAGAAGAACTAAATTGTACATGGTTCAACAGGATGTCTCACTTTGTTCAGGAGTTTCTTTGTTTTTGTGAGAGAGTTTTCTTGAGCCTTTCCTGTAAGAAGTTGACATTTACAGTTTTTGTATGACTGGTTGTGGAGGTCCTCATACAAGCCTCGTTGTGGAAGTTGCCACACCCATTTTTCCCCGCCAAAGCCTGCATTCCCTCACCTGGGTCTTCCATCACTTTCTCCTGCAGTTGTTGGATGATTTCTGGTGTAGAAAATCAATCAGAATGTCTACTTTCCTACAAGCCACAGCCTCATAGTCTCTGTTGCATCTTTCCATTTCATGTCTTATTGTATTCATGGTGTTAAGAAGCACAGAGCAGCTGTCATGATTGCAGCATTTTGATGCCCCACGATTCATCATGATGCAGGTTACCTTTTTCCAATATTCAGGTAGCATCGTCTTGTCCATGTCATTTACCTTCAACACATCTAAAATTGTAGTTTCACAAAGCCATTCACTGTTTAAATATTCCAAAGAAAGCTGAAAAAAATAAAAACATTAGATTCTATCAGTTTGTATTTATATATATATTCTATCAGTTTGTATATATATATATATATATATATACACACACACATGTATGTTTGTATATATATACACACATGTTTATAACACACTTAAACTGTTGTGACTAAGTTTCACAATGCCATTCACTGTTTAGATATTCCAAAGAAATCATATATACATATATACATATATATGTGTATGTATATATATATATATATATATATATATATATATATATAAATATATTTAAAATATAAATTAATTGATTTAAAAATATAGTTTTTTAATTTTGACTTAAATTAAAGTTTTAACCATTTCATTTCAAAAATGGAAGTTATATCTTACTGAATTTAATTTTATATATTAAATTAAATGTTTGACATTAGTTCCATATTCATCCTATATCTATAAGAATATATGGATTTTATATCTTACTGTTCTTTGTTTTTACATGTATATATATATATATATATATATATATATATATATATATATTTATTTAATATTTGTATTTTTTTGCATATGTGTGTGTGTATATATATATTCTTCCATTAAACCTCCAGCTCTTTTACGACATTACGGAGGATGATAGCGGCTCCTCATTTGTTGCTCCAAAATGCACCACAAATGTTCAATAATATTGATATATTGAGATTGGGGAGGCCACTCTATGTGTTCTAGCTCACTTTCATGCTCTTCATACCAATTCTTAACCACTCGAGCAGTATGTATTGGGGCATTATCATCTTGGAAGATGCAGTCACCATCAGGGAAAAAAGTCTTGGCTATTGGATGAACGTGATCTCCCAAAATGTTCAGGTAATCTTTGCTGTTGATTCTACCATGCAGGGCAATTACTGGACTGAGACATTTCCATGATATCGCGGCCCAAACTATCACTGATCCACCTCCATGCTTCACTGTTGGAAAAAGGCAGTCATGGTTGTAAGCTTCTTTGGGCTGCCTCCACATATAAACTCACACTGAAGTTGGGAAAAGAGAAAAACTGGACTTGTTTGAGAATATGACTTGCTTCCATTGGTCTGCAGACCAGGCATTGTGATCTCTGCACCACTTCAACCTCTTTTGAATGTTGTGAGTGGAGAGAAGAGGTTTTCTCACAGTGGCTCTTCCATGATATGCAGCCTTTTGAAGCTCACGGTGAACAGTTTTAGTAGAAGATGAACTATTCAGATGGTTATTCAACGCAGAAGTCACTTTGGCCGCATTTGTCTGATGATTTTTTGCCACATTGTGTTTCAATGCATGTCAGTCCCTGTTAGTAAGTTTGCAAGTCCGGTCTGAATTGCTACGGTTGCTACAGGTCTTGCACTGTTTCTCAAATTGCATCAGTGTTCTTGATATGGTAGCTCTTGAAAAACCAAACAGTTCAGCAACCTTAGTGATCGAGGCGCCTGCCATGTGAGCTCCAACAATTTGCTCTTTTTCGAACTCAGAGAGGCTACACATTTAGCTTAAATTTTACTAAATTCTAAAAATAAATAAGACAAAGACAGTAAATTAGATAAATAAACATATTTACAATAGATATAACCTGCAATTACGAAGTTTTAGTTAAAGTTCTTAATATAATAGGTCTTTGAAATATAGGAGTGGATTTTGCAATTGCTCCAATTATTTTGTCCAACCCCTGTATATACGTTTGTATTTATACATGTATATATGTATATACATTTGTATCTATACATACATATATATATATATATATATATATATATATATATATATATATATATATATATATATATATATATATATGTGTGTGTGTGCTTTTTCCTTTTTTAACTATTTCATCCCAAGGAAGGCAATGAAGCCACTAAGACAAAAGGCTTTGCTGAGTGTGAAAGGATAAGGAAAAGAAAACATTATTGAGAAGTGAGAAAAATTAAAGAGGAATCAAGACAGTAGATAATGATTGACATTACATTTAAATTTTGAGGATCAAAACTGGATTGAGTGCATGGAGCCAGAAGAGTTCCACAGGTGAAAAGTGCGAGAAAAGAAATTGTTAGCAAAGAAGTTATGCTTACATCTAGCCAAATCAATCGTAAAATGATGAGACATTACTGCCAATTTAGTACTGCACTTAAATCCATAAAGTCTAAGTACCATAGAGCAAAGATCATCCAAACAATAACCATGAAAGTATTTATAGAAAAGACACAAGAAAGTGACATTATGGTGGTGAGGAAGGAACTGAAACCTGGATTTCATTTCATAATATTGCAGATTCTTCTTTGAATGTTAGGCCAAGAAATCACGAGTTCCTCTCTTGGAGGTTAGCACCAGCCATGATTATGGGAGGTAGAAAGGGATCTCTTAGATGATTAATAGAAAGCATTTTTGGGGTGGGGATATTAAAATTTAACTCTCATTCCTTGCCCCAGTTAACAGATGTTAGGTCACTTTTGAGATCAGCTGCCAATTTGCCTATTAAGACAGGACTAGTTATATTATCAGCATAAATGCTGAGTTGAGATCTGAAGCCATCAGAAAAGTCATTTATGAAAATTGGGAACAAAATAGGTCCAAGGATAAACACCTGAATTAGTGCAAAGTTATTTAGAAGTGTAGCTATTGAGGAAAACTTTAATTTCACAAAGACTGAATCCATTCAAAAATGAATCCAGAAATACCATAACATTTCATCTTGTGAAGAAGGCCAGTATACCAAACCCTGTCAAATGCCTTTGAGATATCCAAAGCAACTGTCCAAACTTCATCATTCTTACATAAAGCTTGATAGACTCTTTTAGCAATAATCAGTAATACATCAGCAGTTGACCTAGAGAAGCAGGAACCATATTGTTTATCTGGAAGAAGGCTTTATGACATGAGGCAATTAATCAGTTCAGGGTTAATTAGGGCCTCTAGTACTTACTGAAAAAGGGGTAGAAGGCTGATAGGCCTATAGTTAGAAGGACAAGACGGTTCACTTCAGTTCTTAAAACTTGGGACTACAGAAAACTATTTCCAACAAGCAGGAAGCAGCCAGGCATATATTGTAAAGTTTGGAGAGACCTAGAGATACTCCAGATAGGTCAAGAGTAGAATTTGAAGAGAATTTACAAGCAAAACAGTCTATTTTATCATATATATATATATATATATATATATATATATATATATATATATATGTATAACAAAATTTGATCAATATTCTTGTAACCTTTGCTAATTTCTGACTTGTAATATTCAATTTGTCATTTGATCTATATTATTAAAAGATATTTTGGCTTAAGTGCATTATCAAGAAATGAGATTTTGATAAAAATTAAATGCTTTTTTTTACCATGCAGCTATCTATGTAATTAATTGTGTCCATTGTCAAAGAAGGGAGATAAAATAATAAATATTTGTTGTATAAAACTGATTTTTTTATTAGGTTAAAAATATATATATTTCAGTTTTTAGGAGAGTGCATATATCACAAGATTAAACAGTTAAAAACAAGGGTAAATCAGTCTAATCTTCCATCATGATGACTTATGACTTCATCCTTGCCCAACCGTTGAGAGCTTTCAGTTCTGTCTACCTAGTTTTACTCCTAAGGCTTGGGTCAACTTATGGTAGCTTTTCAAGTACTTCGCAATTTTACCACAGAATGAAATTGCCTGCCCATACCTTTGATTGCCTGCCCATACCTTTGATTGCCTGCCCATACCTCATCTCCATGACAAATGGACGATGATGAAATTCAAGCCCTTGCCTCTTGGTTGGAAAGCAAATGTTCTCATCACTTGGTTTGCTCAGCATAGTTGCAGTGTAAGTCACATTTCTATGACAAAGATTGGCTGACTTAGGAGATTAGTAAATGGGTGTGTTTGAAAATCAAAAGCAGGCTATTATATATATATATATATATATATATAGTATTGTAATATTTTTTTGTTTAAAAATATGATTCCTTCACTACATAAGAGTTCTCATGTTTCAAAAACGAGTGCCAAAACCATCCAAATAATTATTAAAATTAAGTTGAATTGAGGTGTTTAGTCCTGTTACATCTTCAGGCGAAATTTTAGAAATAAGCTATCTCTTGGTTTACGTGTGTTTTTAGGCATGGTCCGTTAAAACATTTGTTATTGTGGGAGTGGCTAGGCTAGTTTTCTTTGTTAAGTGGTCAGAGAGTTAATTCTTATCTATAGATTCATCATCTTCTGAGAGGTTTTGCTAAGGTTGGGTAGTGTATCTATTTCAAGGCTAATGTTGGCGGTCAATCTCGAGTTAGTTCCCAGTGAGGGATATTTTTATGGCGCGCCTACAAGTCGTTATGTGTTGGGAGGATTGTGTTTTATTATAGTCTATCTGATTATCTATTTATTTATTTGTTTATTCAAGTGGGTGTTTTATATACAAACCATATTACACTGAATTTCAATATGTTTTTGACGAATACAGAAAGGGTTTTTCCTATTCAATGATTTGGCTAAGCTTTTAAGACTTTTATTAAACTATGGGATTTTTTTTTTAATGTTAATTATTTAATGCGAAAATTTGTTGATGTTGGCAGAAAACTGTTAACTCCTGCCTATGGTTTAATAATTTTTCATTGTTTAGAAACTTAATGATGTGTAGTTTTTTGTGTAGTCATAAAGGGCATGGGTCATTCCAGGTTTTACAAGTTCTTGTTCTATTTACTATTTTCCATTTTACTTTTGGTGTTTTATTCATTTCTTTTAGATGCCAGAAATATTGGGATAGAGATGTCTGATTTCTATTTTGAATATTGTTGAAGGAGCTCTTCTGTTGCCTCCATCTAATTTTAAAATTATTCCTCATTGAGCCTATGTATATCCTATCAGTGTTAGGACTCTTTCTATTTTCTGCATACCTGCGCACTTATATATATATATATATATATATAATAGGAAAGAACTGTTAGATTGATGATCCAAAGTACTTTAGTATTTTTGTTTTTATTTTTAAAAAAAACGTACTCGATACATAAGTCGAGCCTAGATTACAATTATCTTTTTTTTCCATCACAACACAGAAATTACTGTTTCAAAACTTGTCAGCAGTATTTAAGTTTAATTCCAACATTAGACCTTAACCACTGGTTGGCAGTTTTGTCCTCAATCATTGTTTTGGAGCAGTTACAAAACAATGCTTGAGGAGGAAACTGCCACCCAGTGATTACGTTTTAATACTGGAATTAAACTTATATACTGCTGACTAGTTTCGAAACACAATAATTTCTGTGTTGCAATGTAATCATATTAAAAAATTATAATGTGTGTATGTATATATATATATATATATATACACAATATAATTTTACATATATATATATATATATATATATATATATGTAAGGTCATTGCAAAACTTTGTTCCTGATTTTTTAATATAAAGTGATTCCAACTTCACACTGGTGTTTGTTTTGGTGCTGATTTCTGGTGTAATCTAGATTGAAAACCTTGCCTCATTCAATTTGAGTCAACTTTGTTGAAGGTTGACATTTTATCCATAAGTGAATACCTTAGAGATGAAGGTTAAAAAGTTGCTTTTTTACCATATTATGCTCTGTGAATTTTGGAAAGGAGTAAGCATTGGAACTGCGACAAAAATATTCAGAAGGTTTATTTGCACCTTGCTCCAAGTCTTAGAATGGTCAAAAAGTGGTCTGGCACATTTTATTGGTGTGATTTTAACCTAATTGATTAGCCATGTTCCTGGCAGACTTCTGACATCAATGAAGATAATCTGCTTGTCATCATGGAGAATAAACCAAAAATTTTGACAGAAGAGATTGTTAATTGATATCTCAACTGTTTTTGCCATTTCAAGAGATATGGATTCCATTCCAAACTTGACATGTTGGTGCTACATTTTCTGATGGAACAAAACAAGCTTGGTCATGTTTCTGTGTTTATTTCTTTGTTGTTATGCCACAAAAAAGAGCAGTTCTTGAACAGAATTGTCACAGGTTATGGAAAATGGATCACTTATAAGGTTTGACATAAATGGAGTTGGCAACAAACTTGTGTATGTACAGAACCTGTGGCTAAATTGGGCTTGCATCCAATGAAAGCGTTACTGTCCATTTCATTGAATTGCAGAGGGAGATTCTCTTTGAGCTTCTTCCAGCTGACAAACACTAACTACAAAGTATTGCAACCAACATACCAATCTCAACATAGCAACTCAAGAAAAGAGGCTGATTTTGTCAAATCAAAATGGTGTTGTTTTCCACCATGACAATGCAAGACTGCATATTGCAAAACAGATATTGCAGAATTCTAAAGAGCTGAAATAAGAAAACACTTCTCTTTAATTGGCTCCTTCAGATTTTCATTTCTTCTGGTCTCTAAAGAAGAAATTTAAATGACAAAAAATTTGACTCTGTACAGTAAGTTGAATGTGACTTCTTCAAACTTATTCCAACAAAAAACACAAAGATTCAATGAAGATGGCATTAACAAGAATGATAAGTGACAGAATATGTGCTTGACTAATAAGTGATTTTTCATATGTAAAATTTTGGTTTTAATTTTCTAATAGGGCACAAACTTTTGCAATGATCTAATACATATTCTTTCTGAGATTTCATATATCCACATTATTCCTTATCTAATTATTTCTCCACTCAATATTGTTTCTTTCAAACAAGGTAAGAATAAAACAGAATCAGATGTCTCAAACAAATGCATGATTGATTTTCACTGCAACTTGTAATATTGAATGTACTGGATCACCGACAAGACATAAGCTATTAAGCATTTGTGAAAGGCTGATAAGATATCTCAAGAAATGTTTTTGTCCAGTCTTCTTACTCTGGCAGAGAAGATTATAGGGATTTAAGACAATTCATAGATGATAACAATGATGAAGACTGAAAAAGGAATAACTATTCTGGAGTGGCTAACAAGTTATCTCAAGAGAAATTTCTTTGTCCAAGGTCTTCTTACTCTGACAGTGAAATTTATAGGAATTTAAGACGGTTCATAGATGATGATGATGCTTATCATCATGATGCAGACAAAGAAAAAAATGACTGTTTTGTAGTGCCTTAAGATAAAATTCCTTGTCCAGAGTGTTGTTACTCAGGCAGGGAAAATTATAGGCATTTAAGATAATTTATAGATGATGATTGTGGTGAAGGCAGAGAAAGCAGTGATTTTTCCGATGTGGCTAACAAAATATCTCAAGACAAATTTCTTTGTCTAGGGTCTTCTTACTCTGGCAGTGAAAAATATAGGAATTTAAAACTATTCATAGATGATGATGAAGGTAGAGAAAGCAGTAACTGTTTAGAAGTGACTAACAAGTTATCTTAAAAGAGATTTCTTTTTCCAGGATCTTACTCTGACAGGGAAATTTATAGGGATTCTAGATAATTTGTAGATAATGATGAAGAAAAGAAAAATAATGATTGCTTTGTATCTGTAATCAAGTATATCAAGTAAGTGATTTTTTATTTTTTCTGTTAGAGAATCAGATAGGGATTCAAGACAATTCCTTGATTTTAATGAAGACAAGAAAGCAATAATTCTCTTTGAGAAGATAGTGAGATATTTTTACAGTGTTGGCAAGTTGTTAGCAAGCAACAACATCAACACAAACTGGAACACAAATAAGCTGGGCAAGAAACCTGCCAAAGTTTAGTTTTGCCCCAAAGACAATTTAAACGTGATACACGAATTCTGTTTCTAAATTATAGTAAAATCAATTGCATATTTGAGCTGTCCGTAATTAGAATCAAATCAATATATTAATGACAAATGAAATTGTTCAGCTAAATGGTCCAATCATTGATTCATTTAAATGGAACAAAATTATCGAGCATTATCCAGGCTTTCTAAATTTAATTTCACTTGAGAGATCATTTTAATGTTTGCCACTTAGTTTTCTATAAAACAGCAAAATAAGTATCAATACTTTTGGCCTTGTGCCACATCTAAGCTAAGCGTAGAAAACCACCAGAGAAACATCCTGGGTAAGACGATAAACTACATCGAACAGCAAGGCCTCTGATCAGCAGGTTTTGAGGAAGCGTGGAAGCACCTCTTAATTGCTGGTGTTCCCAGGTCCACCATGACTCAAGGTGGTAGAACCTGTTAGGGTCCCAGCTATGGGAAAATAGTGAACTCCCAGTTTTTCCCATCATATATCCGCGTCCTGGGTATGGCAATAAACTACATCCACATCCTGAGTTTGGCAATAAACTACTTCCACGCCCTGGGTATGGCAATAAACTACATTAAAAAATAATGTTGCCAGCTATACGTTTACTAGTACTACATATTTAATATATATATATATATATATATATATATATAAAACTAAATTTGGCATTAAATGACCTACAGTGGTTGATATGCCATAAAAACCCAACCAACCAACCAACCAACCAACTACCAGAGAAACGAAAAGAGAAAGATATTAGCATGCAGCCTTTGATTATGAAGAAGAAAACCGAGACTTACCTTTGAAAAGAATTTATTCTTTGTGCTGTTGAAAAAAGAAAGTCTGAATAAAGCTCCGGTAAACTTTAGTAGACCTTGAAATACAATAATTGTTTGTGCATTCCTACCAGTTTTGACAAATCAAAACCTTTCTTAACCCAATAAAAGAATGCTACTTTGGATGACAGGATTGTCTTGGCTCTTCCTGCTGAAGAGATAGTTTGTGTTGGAAGTTTTGATGTGAATTTTTTACTCTTTTGATTTTCCCTCACTGAGCAGAAAACTTCATCATGCCAAGTGCATTGTGCAGAATATTATCAACTATAAACTCTCTCACTGGATATGCTAATATCACTGGCTATTTGATTTATAGTCAATCTCCTGTCATCCATCACTATGTGGTGAATACAATCAATATTTTTCTTGGTAGTGGCAGTTGCTGTTCAAGACTCTTCTTCCTCCTCCTTAATTCACCTGTCCACTTTTACACTATTGATAAAGCTGGAGCATCATTTCTTAATACAGCCACGATATCAGCATGAATGTCCTTGGGAGGGTGGGTGTTAAACTCTTTTTCTGCTGGTACTTGATAACACCAAAATGTTAAATTTTGTCCCTTTTCAAGAGAAGCTGCTACTAGTTAGTTTTAAAGTCTACTTTGTACAGTCAGATGTCAGTTTACATGGAAAAAAAAGAATGCAGCTATTAATAAGAGTATAAGTTAATGCATGAAAGATTTCACAGCTCTAGCATCACTCCTTCAGAGTCAGCCTATGAACTTTTCAGCTTACTCCCATATATTGGAGACCTCAGCCAATATAGTGGGAACATCAAACAAATAAAGGATTTATTAATTACATAAGACAAACAGATAATACTGTGGTAACTCAGAAAAAAACTTAAAAAACTCTCTGAGACAAGATAGTAAAGGAAATCAAGAAGAGAAAGGGAGGAATAACTCTTAACTGCAAAAAAAAAAATACATAGTTGTTAGCAAAAGGGACAGTTTAAAGTGTGAGCTATATATTGGGGATGTCAAAATCAAGCAGACATAAAAAGTTAACTATTTGAGTAGAAGGGCCAGTGGAATGGTTTTTGAGCCCTCCATCTTGAATCTATAAGGGGCCCACCCACTGTACTACATCTCTATTTTCATGAGGTAGTATTCATATAAATTACAAATTTTATTGTAACCTAATTATGTACAATAATGCATCATATGTAATATAAGTGAACAATTCAACTAGAAAAATTGAAAATAAATACTATCTGTTTTAATACAAATTAGAGACATATCAAAATAGATCATTCCATCTTAAGCAAGTCAACAATGTTTTGCAGTAATTTTTAAATTCAAATTTTCAAATTAAAATGTTGAATAATTTAACACATTATGAATAGAAAATAATGAATTTTATGTAGTGTTTTCTTTTCTTTGTCTATAAGATTGCTATTCAGCCAATAATGAAAATACTTAATTCCAAATATTCTAAACAAAAGTACCTTGCCTTCTCTGCCGAACTAATGTTTAAGATCAATCTGGAAGACTGTTCGGCCTTCTCATTATATTAATTTCATTATTTAGCATTTTGAGATTCATCTATCCAAGTTTTTGTTGTTATTCTAGTGTTGGGACCCCAAACATTAAACAACACATCTTTTAAATGAAACATAAAAACAGTTATTCTCTGAAGGAAAATTAGAAACAGAACATCAGTTAAAATAACATTTATATGTTCTTTTCAGAAATATACAAAGCAATAAAAAGTTCAACATTCCTCACAATGAATTTTATAAAGTAATTAATAATTAAGTGTCGATTATGCAGTGTGAAATGTGTGAATAGACTTACATTGGGACGGTAAGCCTAATGTGTTTGTGAGTTTGAAAACAAGGCCTTAGTCAGTGGCTGCTTGCTGTCATCTCTTCATTGTGTGCATATGCACAAATAATGATTATTGTTATTTTCAAAATGGTCCAAGATAACACGTGGAAGTTCTTTAGCAATGTCCGTAAGTATTTTGGCTTTATTTGCCCTTGCAATGATTGTTTATCAGACAAATCTTCTGATAGGATTTTATTGGCTGAAAAATATATGCAGATATATAAGATTTAATTCCTATAACATGACTCATCAGAAATTGCCATTAGCATCTTTTCCATTTTTTTCCTTTTTTTAATCTTTTTTTTTTTTTTCAGTAAATAGCAATTTCCTGTTTTTTTTCTAAAATGGGGCAGCACAGCCAGGCAACAATGCTAAGTCAATGCAACAATGAAAGTGTTAACTCATCTTACTCTGACTGACTTATCTTTCTTCATGAAAAGGTAATAATTCTTAGTCAGACCTCTGGTAGAAAAATTCTTTCAGACTCTTAATATGTTCAAGAAGTTTGTTTTTTTTCCTGATTTATTCAAGTTACTGTGAATCTTGCTAAAGTTTCTACTTGCTTCTTTTGATGTCAGAGTGTAACAATCAAATTTCCAAATCTTTTGCAGAAAGTTTGTTCAAAAGCCACTGATAGTGATCAGTAATTCTTGGTGGAAACACTTGGCACTTCTCCATGATCTGATGAATGGTTTTGGCAGAGGAATTAAAGAGAAAATCAGATCCTGTTGACCATTTAGTTGTAAACACCTGTTGGCATTCATGCTGATCCTATCTTTTGTTTTGCTGGGTTGTTATTTTATAACGGCTCCCTACTTCAAGAAGTTACCAAACAAGAATATGTACTAAAAAGTGAAATGAAAATGGTGCCAAAATATGTTTACCATTTTTATTAAATGCAACAATGGAAAGCACCAAGATAGCATGTCAGAAACATGGGACTTACAATAAATGAGTTTGCACTACAAGATTTCTACCTTTGAGCTCAGGTGAGGTAAAGTGGCCACCTACCATCTATGAATACCTTTGTTCTCGTAGCACATGTTGCTCTAATCTCTTCTCTAAACCAGACTGGTAACTGTGCCAAGGGCATTAACTCATCTCACTTATCTGCTCACTAGGTGGAGTGTTCTATCTAAAACCCTACACTAATATTTCATTTTTTCCTCTGTATATAAAGGAGCAAAAAGAGAGTAAATACATGATTGTGCATGGAAAAGAAAGAAGATATTGATAGTTAGGAATTGTGTGGGTGATATACATGTGTGTGTGTGTTCAGTGACTAAGGGGGAAGATATCTTTATTCCCAGGAATAAGGTCCCAGTTGTATTGTCACTAAAGCTTGCTGGAAGGGAAAGGGAGAGAAGAAATTGATGATAGGAAGTGTTCCATTTTTATAGGTGCTTAACAGCACCGGCTAACAACTTCTTGACAAAAATTTTGCACATGGAAATAATGTGTGTAAGGAAATGAATTGAATTTCTCCAAGCCAATGCTGAGTTGTTATTTAAAAATGGCTCCCTACCTCAAGGAGCTCTCAAACAAGAATAAATATGAGGTACTAAAAAAAAGGACATGAAAATGGTGCCAAAATACATTTACCATTTTCTTTAAATGGAACAATGTAAAACACCAATATAACATGACAGAAACATGGAACTTAGAGTCAGTGAGGTTTGCATTACAAGATGAGCTCAAGTGAGTGAGGTTTATACTGCAAATGAACTCAGGTGAGATGACCAACTATCATTTATGAATACCTTTGTTCTTGTAGCATGTGTTGCTATATATTGTTCTCTGAACCGGACTGTTATCTAACTGTGGCAAGGGTCTTAATCCATATTGGTTGTCCCTATTGTGCCAAGAGTGTTAACTCATCTCACATCTGCTTGTTAGATGGAGTGTTTTATCTAAAACCCTACAATTTTACTCCCTAAAATATGAGTATCTGAAAATTGAAGAATATAATAAATCATGCAATTTAGTTTCAATGAGGTTTGCACTAAAAGATTACCTTTGAGCTCAGGTGAGGTGAGGTGGTCAACTACCATCTAAGAATACCTTTGTTTGCCATGGTGTGGGACTGGATGTTGGTTGTAGCACATGTTGCTCTAACCTCTTTTCTGGACCAATTTATCTGATATCTAACTGTGGCAAGGGCTTTAATCCCTATGTTATCCCTACTTTGACAAGGGCATTAACTCTCCTCGATCATGAGGTGGAGTCTTTTATCTAAAACTCTACAGCTTTAATGAGTGCCTGATTAGGATCTGATAAAGTTTTCAATCATTCCTACTGTGTTTCTGTTAATAAATAGAAAGCTCCTTTTTGAAATGAGGGATAAATAACAATTTTGCCAAGCACCAAATTTCTGTTCTTTTATGCTCTTTCTATATATAAAGAAAAAATAATAAAAATTGCTGGAAGAACTTAATTTTCGACAAACCAATAGAAATAATAAATTAGATCTTCCAGATTAGGTTATGACAAATGTACTGTTGTTGGGTTATTTAATGCCAAAGTTAATCTGATGCACCTAATATGGATTGAACTCACTACTCAATAACTCCTTGCCTTTCTGTAAATTAATGAAAAATTCTTCATTGGAACTGTTTTTTTGGTTTTTTTACTAATTGTTCAACTAATACAAGGCCCAAGTGCCACTGAAGTTAGAGGGTTAATCAGAATGTCATGAAACATTAAATTTGGAGAGCTTATTTCAGCTTGTCTTGGAAATTATTGTTGCACTTGCAGCATATCAATAAAAATTGCATGATGTTATTTGCAACAATAGAAGTCATAACTTACTTCCTCCAAATTATGTAAAGTTGACTAATACCATGATATATGAAAACTTGTGTTATTTAATGTTAAATTTTGTATGAGGCAAGCAGTAAGGATTGAACTCCCTGCTAAGTAGTAATAATCAAGTAGACCCACCTCATGAAGCACGACCACATACTTAGGTACTCTAGATGAAAAAATATTCACCCTCTGTATATCAAAGAGAAATGTTGATATTCTCAAGCATGTAACTCTTTTATACCAAGTACAAGTGCTGTTTAGAATAAGCATGGATTGAATTTATGTCACCCTTATATAGGAAAAATCACCATATAGACTGAAATGTTTTTGGACTACTGTTGTAGCATACCTACAGATCATAATAGGTATGTCTCCATTCACATAAATAGTAAGTACTGTATGTTGGTCTATAGTGGGAGATTCATTGTGGAATTCACTTGACTCACTTCTAGCAGTTGATGGCTTCTTCTACACGCCGCTGGCAAATCTTATATGTATTGTTCTTGTCGTAAGTATTATTGTTCATTGCCAACCTTTGATTATTCTATTTAGTAACCTTCCCTAGGTTACAACAACTACACAGGTATGAAGGATTGGGTAACTGTGCCTTACTAAACCATGGGTGAATGGTCTAAATAGAGATATATGGTGGTTTCCCCTATATAAAAGTGATGCAAGTTCAAATCCTGCTGTAGGACACATTTTGTTTATTCTCAAAAAATTCATGTTGATTATTCTGGAGTTTTATTTCCAAAAAGTATTTGAGTTGACCACAGAATATAGAAAGTGTATATTTATATTTGGCGTAGGACAATTGGGAGAAAACCTTGGTGGAGGGATTTGTTAACAGGGTGGGAAGTGATGGATGTGAAGATCCATCAAATTATTAATTTTTTTTGTAATAAGACCTTAGTAAAGAAAAAATATACAAAGATGAAGAGGATTAACTTTTCAAGCGAAATTAATTATCCTCTTAATATCTTAATCTCTACATTTATTTTTTTGAATTTCTCAATTCGACTACAACAGTGAAGTACTGCAAACTAACGAATTTGTTCTGAGTGAAACGATGAGATTTGAAATAACGCATCTCTTATCCAGAACTGAAGGCCTATGAAATGGCCATGATTTAAACATAGTTGATCATCTTGGGTATGACAATAAACTACATTCACGTCCTGAGTAAGACAATAAACAGCAAGGACTCTGATCAGGACGTTTTGAGGAGAGTGGAACCACCTCTTAATTGCTGGTGTTCCAGGTCCACCCTGACCCCGGGTGGTAGCCCCTGTTAGGGCCCAGGCTATGGGCAAATAGTTAACACCCAAACATGTGTAAAAATAGATTTTGATAACAGAAATACTTAAAAAAAATTATCAGCAATACTTAAAAAATACCAGCAATGCATTTTTTGGAAAGAAAAAAAAAATTACCAGCTACAGATTTCTTGAAGAAAAAATATTCTCAGAAACAGATTTTTGAAGAAAAACATTGCCAGCAATAAAAATTTGTTGGTATTAAATAACCCACTGAGGTTGATATGCCGTAAAACACACAAAGCAAATTAAACATAGTTGATTGGCATGTTAGTTATCATCCACTAGCTCCCCTTAGCTCACTTACTAAATCTTTCCTATTGACAATTAACCTGATTTTGGTTGTGTGACAGATAGAATGTGTTGATGTATAAAAGCCCTAACTATTTTACTCTTCAAATGAAATGATTGCACAAAGTCAAGTATTAATTCTGGTATTTTTCTGTTCGATAAAGGTATTAAAGGTAAAATGCAGTATCACACAATACTGGAAGCTAAAAGTTAATGAACATGCCTTGCTGCTTGGAATGGTTGATAATACAAGAAAATCTTTTGGAGAAATCATGAAAGTGAAAGTAGAGGGATGATGGAAAACTAGAATCTACATTGAACTAGAGTCGGCCCAAGTGCAATTGTGCGATTCAAAGTGCAGAGTATAGGAAGATCAAAGACTATGAAAGAAGCTGAATGAAATAGGAAGGGTCAGAGATTAGAATTGGTCATTTTGGTACAGTGCACAGATGAAGCAATTAAGAACCGCTAAATCGTTTTCTTGACAAATGGGCACCAAAGCCAGAATGCAATTGAATCTGAGAGACTGGCAACAGAAGAAAAAATATGGAAAAAATTTAAGTACAAAATATTTAAAAAAAAAAAATATGTAGTATGAAAGAAATATAACATCTGCACTCGTGGAATAAATTGCTACTTGCGTTAATCAAAGGCATCAAGCAAAAAACTTTCACTACCATTATATCTGTTTGAGAATTTTATATTCCTGATCCTTTGGAAGGCATTGATATTGAATTGGTAATTTCTTTCTGAGGACTTTGCAGGGTCTTATAAAGAAAAAAATCAAGGAAGGAAAATATAAAAGAAATTAAATCTTTTTTCCTTATCTTTAACTTTAAAACAAAGTATGTGAAATATATAAATTGTTAGGCTGCGTATTCTAACAGATTACTTCTACTTTTATCAAAAACAGAGACGAGTAAAAAAAAAAAAAAAAAAAAAAAAATTCAAGAACAATCTTGTTCATTCCAAAAACAACAAACTGTAAAATCTATTTGTTTGGAAAATTCTTTTCTTCTATCTTAGTATTAATTTTTATCTCAGTCAGTATTGTCTGTCACTTTTCAACTAGTGATTGTTCCTTATCGTTAACATTCTTAAATAGTTTTCACATAGCTTAATGAATCTAAAATAAAAGGACTTAAAGTTTTATTTCTTACTAACATGAAATGAAAAAACAGAAACATTTTCTATAAGATCTTTATTCCTTGATGTATTCTACGAATTTTATTTCCTCTTTTTTTGTTTACTCTTATGCCAGATAATATAAATCTTTGTATTACTGACTGTGGTAATAAAATTAGCACATCCCATCTTCCCTTTCACTTGTAACAATCCATCACAATAAAATAAATGTTTTATTAAGCTGAATGATTCAAATAAAGCTTTATAAACTTTTACTTAGAATCCTTACAATTTTACACTAACTCTAAAACATTCACTAAATAAACTGGTTAAAACCTTTTTTCTTTTCCACACAGTTGTCAAATATTAGGAGGTATCAAAAAATATTTTCATTATTTTATAGACCTTTACCCCAAAGTGTATTTCATGTATACATTTAAAGACTAAGTATGTCTTCAATTTACTATTAATGTAGTCATGATATATACAGGGTATTTCAAAAAATTTGATATCCTTTGAGATGTAAATATCACAGAAAGTACATGATTAAGGCAAATGAAATTAAAAAGTATTAATGTTGAAGATCATAAGATTTATTCTTCCAAATCTGAATGAGAAATTCAAAAGCATGTGGATTATGTGAACGATTTCACAAATGTGAAGTTTGTGGTCGTCCGGATCCTTTTGCTCTGCACAGACAGCCTTCCTCTTTGAACTTTATTATGCCATCTCCAAATCTGCATTCCTGTTGGTGACTTTCTAGAGAACTCTCTCATAAATGCACGCTGCACAGTCTTGTTTGACTGTGTTCTAGCAAACTCAACACACAAAACGCCTTTTTTCTTCTAGGAAATAGCATTTTATACCTGTAAAAGAAAAAGATTAAAGATTAAAGAACATAAAAAATACAAATAAGAAAAACACAAAACATAAAGACATAAAAACATAAAACAAACATTAAACATAAAGATGCTATTAAAATTTGAAGTCATTTGAAGGAGATCTAACAAAGTTATTAGATTGCGAAATGATATCAAATTTTTTGAAACACCCTGTATATCAATACTTGAAAAAGCACATCTGGAATTTTAGTTTCAAATATTTTGATGATGTTATTAAATAGTCATATATAATTAACATTATCAATGATATAATGATAAGTTTGTTATATGTTGCATTTCAAGTAAAATATTTAATTGACTGGTTATGACATATAGCAGTGCTTCTTAAACTATTTTTTCTCTTGACCATATTTTGGGAATGAAGATTTCCTCACACCTCACCAAATTTTATGTGATAAAAAGTACAGTTAAAAAAAACCCAAAAAAACCCAGAGAGATGGTTAAACATAGATAACCACAGACTCATGGCCAGAAAATTATCATTGATAACTCTCTCCTACAATTTGCAAACCCTGGTTATTATATTCTTTATACTTGATATAATGCAAAAATATCACAATGATAAAATCGGTTAATAATTTATGCTGGGACTCATGCATGCAATTGCAAATAATCCATAATGATATTTTAAATTCTGAAATTATATTTATTTTTGGTATATGAATTTTTTAAACTGTTTCCAAATCTTTGTCATTCAATTATTCCATCTCACCTGCTATCATCTTCCTCTGTAACTATGAGGTGTGCCAAAATGTTTGGGAACCAGTGATATATAGAATAACATTACCAGTAAAAAATTCAGTGACAATTTTAGTTTCATATGGTTTAAGGGTGTAAAAATTACTGATATGGTTATTATGTATATATATCATTATCAATTATATATATACATGGTGTATCTAGGTCTGCTCTACGGTTATATTGAGCTCTTTTGTTAGTTAGTTGTTATTCGTATCGGGGTTTTTTCTTTGGGCTTCAGACCTGCATCTGTACGATTTTTTTGTCGGCAGAAGTTCATGTTTGTCGCTCTTTCTTTTTTTAAAACCTTTTTTTCCCTCGAAATTGATTTGATTAGCAAATCAAAAATTCGAGGGTTTTTTGAAACGAGTCTAGTTATCTATATTTATATGTATATATATATATATATATATGTGTGTGTGTGTGTGTGTGTGTGTGTGTGTGTGTGTGTGTGTGTGTGTGTTATGGGAACTTAGCCATAATAATAATGGACTATTCCTGACATTATGAATACTGTGCCTCTCAAGAGGTATGAGGAGATTGTAAGATGAGGAGAGATAATTGAGAGCATATTGTAAGGACATTGGAATAGTCATACTTGTCGAGACAACATCGTTCACTCTAACCAAATCTGATAGTCATTACTAATACTTCTACTTCTTTGTATTATATTTCTGTTGTAGTAATATTTTTGTATTCCATACCTGTGTTCATGTTATTCTTTCATTGGTTCTAACCTTGGACCATCACCGTGGTACAAGGAACTTGGACCATAACAATATATATATATATATATATATATATATATAATATGTTTATGATATATAAAATTTCATTGTCAGATAAAGAAGTTGTGAATTACAAACAAAAACATAAGTTTTAATTATATTTTATTACTTCACTCCAATAAGATAGATTTTATTCCTGAGTATAGCTACGTTGTGTGTCAGACTCCCAAGATGATGCTTCTCTGATTACTACAATATTAACCTTTTCAAGTAACCATTTTTTAATGTATATATCCTCATAATCTGCAATTCAGTCCTTTCAACAATCTCAGTCAGTATCCCTCTACTGTGAATGGTTCCTGGACCTTGTATTGAATGAGAATTTAGTAAAAAAAAAAAAAAAAGCAATTGCCATGGGCCCCACACTTGAAACACGGATCTTACATTCTTATGTACAATGTATGAGAGACTGTCCCTCTTACAGAGAGCCAGCAAAACTTCTGTTTGCTAATACTCTGCTTGTCAATCTCTCTGCCTCCAGGCAAAGAGGAACCTAGACGAGGCTATGACAAAGGGCAGTCTCTCATCTGTGGAGGTAGACAGCTACCCAGCCCCATCTATAGAGGGTTTACAGGCAATTTTTTCTCAAGCTTATGGACTTGGAATCATTCCAAATTAAATTAAAAACCAACCTTGTGCCACATCCCATCTTGTGAGGAGGTCTTCGTTAAATACCAAAACTGCCCCTCTTACTGCTGGGATGTGAGTTTCTATATCTCTGTATCACTTTCTCACCAGGTGCAGATGGGACAATCATGTGGATCTGCACTTGGTGGCTAGGATGACATCTCAAGTCAAACCTGCACCTGGCTTAAGGAATTATTTGAAACTAGATTTCAAAGTTACTTTCAGAATATGGGAAATGAAAAAAAAAAATCAAACAGCATCTGACTTTACTGCCCCAAAACTGCTTTCAGCCTTTTAACAGGGATGACTTGTCCCATGAAATAAAGCTTAGAGATAGGTGACCATCCAGTGTGAATTATGAGGATTTGCTTTTTATTTTTTATATATTCCACCCAATCCAATGCTCGAGAGCCAATCAAGGTTGAAGTTTACAGTCACAAGGGTAATGCTGAAATGCAAAATAGCAGAAAACCTGAGCACCAACTATCAGGTAATTCTTGAAGACTTAAGAGAATTATATATAATGCATTCTATATGTTTAAAAGTATATAGTAAATACAGGAGATGAGATAATAAAAATATTTTTGATATACAACAATAGTAAAATAGTATTAGTATTTTGTTGCAATCTCTGTAGGATTTATTTATTTAGTTGTGTCATACTATGATTGGGACATGCATATAAAAGAAGAAAGTAATTTTTTTTTATCTCAATTGTTTTGATTTCAGAGCCAGTGGATGCGGACTTTTAAGTGATATTCAGATCTTCTTAGTATTATTCACCTGACAGAAGCGTAAATGAATGGATGAGGGCTTTTGAGGCCAAGCAACTTTTCCAGTAGTTGGTTTGTATTAACAGTCACAGTTGGGATGGAGAAAGTTAGTTCTTGTCTGCCATTGGCAAGGTACAGAGTATCCCTTCGGTATTTCCAATACCCCCCATTTGTATTGCCAGCTACATGTCATGATGTGTTGAGGGGCTTGCATTTTCCAGTGGGTAGGATTTAGTTATAAAATAGTATTATAGTAGTATTTTTTTATAATCTGTGATATCATAGGTAAGTTTTATTTATTTATAAAATAGTACCATAGCAGTATTTTTTTATGGGTAGAATTTTTTTATATATAAACTAGTATTGTACTAGTATTTTTTATAACCTATGATATCATGGGTAGGATTTATTTATAAAATAGTACTATACTAGTTTTCTGTTGTAACATGTGATATCATGGGTAGGATTTATTTATTTATAAAAAAGTTTTCTGTTGTAACATGTGATATCATGGGTAGGATTTATTTATTTATAAAAGAGTTTTCTGTTGTAACATGTGATATCATGGGTAGGATTTATTTATAAAATAGTACAATAATAGTCTTTTATTGTAACATGTGATATCATGGTTAGGATTTATTTATAAAATAGTACAATAATAGTCTTTTATTGTAACATGTGATATCATGGTTAGGATCAATTTATTTAGAAAATAGTGGTATACTATGAGAGAAAGAGAAGTATTAAATCAGTTATTCTTAATGTAATTAAGTGGCTTGATGAATTGATTAGAAATTGTAATTGGAGTCTTCAAGTTCAAAGCTTCAATCATATCCTTTGAGTGCCAATGTAATTACCAATGGTCAATCTTAATCACATCAATCAAATGTTATGCAGCAAAAATCAATCAAACTGTTATATGGTGAAAATGATGAATCAAACTCCAGCTATGTGTCAGGTTACAGACTTAATGATCCACATCTGACATTGTTCAACAAATTGATTGTAGAAACTGATAAAAAATGTCATTTATTTTTAATTAATAAACCACAGAAACATCCCAGTTATCCTAATAAAATGAAGCAGATTCTGCTCCCCCACCACCACAGTGAGGGAGAGTAACAGGCTAATTTAAAAGTAGCAGGTGAATTCTGGGGTGTTGATTATTTATTGGGGATACTCGTTTTGAAGAGATAGAGAGAGAGAGAGAGAGAGAGAGAGAGAGCAAAGTTTGGTTTCAGAAGCAAATTTCTAAATATAATAGCAGCATGGCTTGGCATTGCCCGTGCTTGATTCAAAAATCGTACAACTCATACAGCAATCGCTATCACTTGATTTAAAATATTTTTGCCCTTCCTTGCCTTTAATGAAGTGTTTTTTGCCGTGCTGATGTTGCTACATGCCTTACTTCTTGCCTATCTCACACTGCAAATTTTTTCTAAGCTCTATACTAAACATTAAATCTGTTACGAAAAAAGAACTAAACAAAATGAACACAAAACAATCAGCTTTAAAAAAGGACTTGTAATTGGAAAAACCAAATAAAAAAAGAATGTTAACAACAAATACTTTTTCACACCCAACCCAGTTCTGCGGAATCAGAATCAATGTTGAGTTTAAGCAAGCGAATGAGCCAATTGGACTAAAGTGTCATGCAGATTTAATTTTTCCCACTTGTGACGAATGCAGCTATCGATTTTTTTTTGCATGGTAGCATGCTAGTTAACATTCATGTTGTTGGCTCTCACACTGGCCAATAGAATCTTCCTGCCTATTCATGGCAGCCAGCTATAGGCTCTCTGGCCAGTAGAAAATGGCTGCAAACTACATGAAAACTGCCATAGAAGCATGAAAAAATTGATTATTTCCACTATGGAGTTGGGAAATTGCAAAGTCAGTCTTGGCCTTTCCGCTAACTTGGAGCATGTGCATGTAAATTTTGATGCAAATCCGTCGAAAACACACACACACATCCTGCCTTTTATAGATAGAGATTAGAAAGAAGTAGAAAAAGCAAAATTTCTTTTTTCTTAGTCTAAATATATTTTTGTTAGAAAGAAACACAGCCAATCAATATATCTACTAGTATGTTTCCACCATTGACTACCACTTTGAAGTCCACTATAGCAGAAAATAGTCTTCTTTTTACTTATAGTGTATACCTGAAGAAGGCTGGAGAATAGGCAAGAATGTTGTCACTTTGGCAGAAGAATGAAATCAGTTGTTAGAATAATTAATAAATTCTTTTTCATGAATAAAAGAAAATATTAAATACATTTCTATATTTTCATTGTTGGTTGTTATAGATGTTATTATAAACACAACATTTTGGACATGGATAAATGGAGGATGTGCAGGCAGTGTAATGGAAATCAGCATGGAAAGTAAAATTGGTGAACCGGGTTCAAGTTCAGAACTAGTCTGCTGTATACACTTTTACACAAATGCCCTGAGAAAAGGCATGAATTTGGGTCTTCTCACTCCAGCTATGAATTAAATAACTTTCTTACCTCAGCTGGCAACCAGTCTAAGAGAAGGAAAACTCTTGATTAAAAGCCATGAAGGAGGAAATGGTAAAAGAAATTGCATGTTTTCCAACAATAACTTTCTAGCCATGGATGGCAACCAATCTAAGAGAAGAAAAACCCTGGATTAAAAGCAGTGTTCATGTTTTAATGCCATGTTCCTTTAGAACTTAGATGATTATAAATATCTACAGATTGCTTTGCTTTATTATATTCAAAATGACTTCTTGCAAAAAACTCTGTTTCCTGTTTCGTTATCTATAGTTTTGATTTCAGAAGTATGCTTCTCCTAAACTGGCTGCCACTCAAGGCTAGAGAACATATCTCTATATAATCCACAGCTGCAGGGGAAGGGATTAATTCCTTTTTCAAGAGCATTAGTTAAAACAAAAAATAGACTGTAATTAGAACTCTGCTGTCTTATTCCCATTCCCGCAATGGTAACAATTAAGACTTCACTCTGTTTTTCATTTACTTGGTCAGTGAATCTAGATTTTTGTTCATGTTGGCATGTGCAAAAAAATAAATGGATAAAGCCTGCTGCACATTCACAAGGAAAAGAAAGATGAAAGCAAATGCCACATCAAGAAATGAAAACGCAAGCCCCTCAACACATCATGACATGAGGCTGGCAATACAAACGGGTTGTATCGGAAATACCCAAGGGACAATCTGTATCTTGCCAATGGCAGACAAGAACTAACTTTCTCCATCCCAACTGTTAATACAGACCAGCTACTGGGAAAGTTGCTTCACCTCAAAAGCCCTCATCCAATCATTTACGCCTCTGTCATGAATACCACTGAAATTGAAACACTTGAGATGAAAAAATCACTTTCTTCTTTTATATGCATGTCCCAATCATATTATGACACAACACTAACAAATAATTTATTGTTTTTTTTTTTTTTAATTGGTATCACCCAATAATATTAGCTGACCACTTGTATTTGAGGATACCCGTCTACTAGAGTGGCTAGCCAATCCCTATTGTAGACATTTGTTCAGGCGCATTTGTGTTTATTCAACACCTACAGAACCCTCCTGTGTTTTATACTGCAACTATGCTGAACAAACATTAGTTATAGTTCTGGAAGAGAGCATGTTATACAGCATGATCAACAATTTGAACATGGCCAGCATGCTCAAGCCCTCAGACACGATGACTTGTGACTTTGTGCTAGCACAGCTATCGATAGCCCCCAAGAGTTCAGTCTATCCAATTTTACTCATAAGGCTTGGGTCAGCCCGTGGTATGGTTTTCAGGCACTTTCCAAAGGTGCCGCATGCTGATATCACCCTCGATCCAGTCCGATAACATTAGGAAGTCTCCTTCCTCACAAATCAACCATGGAGAGAGTCAAACCCAGGTCTCATGGTCAGAAAATAAACATTCTAATCGCTCAGCCACATGCTCATACAAGACTGTAAAGCCACTAAGACACAAGGAGTTACAGGATCTGGAAGAATTAGGAACAGAAACATTAATAATGAGTGGGAAGAGGAAAGAATAATCGGGAGGACTGTAGATAAACATTGACATTGCATTTAAATTTGAATAAAGCGAATTTTAAAATTCAATAATGAACATAAAATTTCAAGCAATGATTCAAGGGATAAAACTTTCTGTTGCACTGCGCCTGTAAATATTAATATAAAAAATGAATGAGAAACAGATCAGCAGGTTTGACAAATTTTCATTTTTTAATGTCATGTCCCTTCTGGACTTAGAGCGTCATGAATCTCCACAGATTCCTTTGCTTAATTAACTTCAAACTGACATGACTTCTTGGAAAAGACAGTGGAGAGGTTTCCTGTTTCTTTCTCCATAGTTTTTGAAGTTTTTGAAGTTTCCAGAAGTATCATTCTTCTAAAGTGGCTGCTACCCAAAGCCAGAGAACTCAGCCATGTGTCGATTTAATGCACAGCTGCAGGGAAGAGATTAATGACGTTTTTAGTGCCAAAGGGAAAATAACAAACTAAGTGGGAATTGAAACTCTGCTTGCTAATTCTCCTTTCTATGCTGATTAGTTACTGCCAAAACAAATGTTCATTAGAATAGAATCAAATAACCAATCAAGGTTCAATGAATAGAACCAAATAGACAATCAAGGTTCAACAAATAGAGTCAAATAGCCAATCAAGGTTCAACAAATAGAGTCAAATAGCCAATCAAGGTTCAATGAATAAAGTCAAATAGCCAATCAAGGTTCAATGAATAAAGTCAAATAGCCAATCAAGGTTCAATGAATAGAACCAAATAGACAATCAAGGTTCAACGAATAGAGTCAAATAGCCAATCAAGGTTCAATGAATAAAGTCAAATAGCCAATCAAGGTTCAATGAATAGAATCAAATAACCAATCAAGGTTCAATGAATAAAGTCAAATAGCCAATAAAGGTTCAATGAATAGAGTCAAATAGCCAATCAAGGTTCAATGAATAGAACCAAATAGACAATCAAGGTTCAACGAATAGAGTCAAATAGCCAATCAAGGTTCAATGAATAGAACCAAATAGACAATCAAGGTTCAACAAATAGAGTCAAATAACCAATCAAGGTTCAATGAATAAAGTCAATAGCCAATCAAGGTTCAATGGATAGAACCAAATAGACAATCAAGGTTCAACAAATAGAGTCAAATAACCAATCATGGTTCAATGAATAAAGTCAATAGCCAATCAAGGTTCAATGGATAGAACCAAATAGACAATCAAGGTTCAACAAATAGAGTCAAATAGCCAATCAAGGTTCAACAAATAGTCAAATAGCCAATCAAGGTTCAATGAATAGAGTCAAATAGCCAATCAAGGTTCAATGAATAGTCTAATAGCCAATCAAGGTTCAACAAATAGAGCCAAATAGCCAATCATATTATAATGTGTTTACAAGTGTATATGGACAAATAAAGAGATAACAAGAGTAGGAAAAAATTTTTCCTACATAAAATAGACATCTGGTGATAGTGAACAGTTCTGTATTCATATGTTGTTGAAAAAAAAAAGATGAACAGTTAGATATCGACCCTTGGAGGATGTCTAGGTGGTGTAATGGAAATCAACAAGGAAAGTGAAATTGGTGAACCGGGTTCAAGTTCTGAACTGGTCTGTTGCATTCCCTTTTACACAAAAGTGCTCGAGAAAGGGCTTCTCACACCAACTATGAACTAAATAATTTTCTAGCCTCAGCTGGCAAACAGTCTAAGTGAAAGAAAACTCAGGATTAAAAGCATTGGAGGAGGAAATGTAAACACAAATCCAATATATTTTCCGAAGAATGCTCTGCAATTCACAGATAATAAAGAGGAATATATAGAAAGCCATAATTGTATAATGAAAATGGCGTTAGAATAAAAGTAACTTTGAAGAAAGAAAAAAGAGGATTACCTGATATCAAGTATGTCTGAAAAGACTGACTGACAGAATGGGGTGGTATTTTAAATTTTAGTAGATATTTAGATATACAAAAATGAGTTAAGTCAGCTAATACAGTATTTTCTTCAATAAAGGAAAACTACTAATGGCCATGTGCAATGTGACATTTTGTCTTGTCATATGCTGGTAATGTAATAGTTATCAGCATAGAAAGTGAAATCAGCGAACTATGTTCAAATTACAAGCTTAAATAGCAGTGTAGATTGAGTATCTGTCTATATTTCAGTTCAACATTCCAACCACCTGAAGAAGTCCGGAGTATACAACGGCCGAAACGTTGTGATAATTATGGCGACAAAGATGAGGATGATAGTCTGAACAATGTAAATAGTGTAGATTGAGATGTCTAGCTGAAAAATATAAAACCAAATTCTAAGTTGTGGATTAAGCAACGGAAAACTACTCCACTATTTTTCCGCCAAATGCATGTTAATTCATAGCTATCTGCCTGGAGCCTTGCAGATTATAAAGCCTTGAGTGAGGTTTCTGCAATCAAATTGTTCTATGGGGTAGTATGATTGACGCTGAGATGACCAAGTGTTCCCACTCTAGAAAGTTCCATTTACTTCAGTTTGGGAATTCAGAATTGTCTTTCTCTGAGACTGGTTGCCAACTGCCCTACTATTTAACCCATAGATGGGAGAGGAGATGGATTCATACCTTTTCTTAGGGTATTTGTATAAAACTAAATGTAACAAACCAGACTGGAATCCCAAGCAGGATTGCCGATGCCACATTCTGAGCCATTACCATTGGATCATTCACACATCCAATTCGCAGAAATCTTTACAAATTCATGATTCCCTACATCCTAAAAGGACATAGCAATTATAAAAATGAAACTCAGACTATCCTCACACATCCACTTTTAACCCTCCTCCCTCTCTCCCTCCCTCTCTCTCTCTCTCTCTCTCTCTCTCTCTCTCTCTATATATATATATATATATATATATATATATATATATATATTTGTTTCTTCTGTTAATTTGTCCTTTGATAGTGTTTCTATACTGGTTACCAACCTTGGCTAAAAATTGCAAGTTTCAGAGATTGTAATCACAACCATTAGGTAAATGGTAACACTTTTATGACAATTGCTTATATCCGTAATAGTAACATTAGCCATTTCCTTATAAGGAAACATTTGGCATTCACTGACCAACAACCATTTCTACTCTCAGTTGAAATTTATAAAATATTTCTCTTAAAACAGTTTTGTCATGAAATTATGTTTCTCATGTTCAGTAACTGTTATCGCTCTTTCCAGTATTACAAACAGGAATATATACAGAGAAGTAGAAAGTGTTAGTACGAACAATCAGGTTTAGTAGAGAGAACAATGTAGTCTCGACCAGTATCACTATTCCAATGTCTTGCAGTGATTGTCTGAACGAACTACTGACTACTCTTGAACTACTGTTTTTAGTCATGCCACCACGTGGGCATCTCTGGAATTCTAAGCCCGTGGGCTCAGCCAAAAATATGCCCATTGAACCCCGTATAAATTGACTCGACTTGAACTACTGACTCCTGCCCAAAGGCTTGAACTACTGACTATATTTAGTCATGCCACCACGTGGGCATCATGTGGCACAAGGTTCAGGTTTAAAAAGAGACTCCATGGAATCTCCCCACCTGAAGCCCGTGGGCTCAGGACCAAAAAATATGCCCATTGAACCCAGATAAATGGGTTCAGGGTTGGTTTATCCGTCCCAAACAGAATTCAGTCACCCCCCACGAGGGTGTCCACAAGGCCTTTTTAACGTGGGCATTCGGCCATCCTTTGAACCCATTATAAGGGGTTCCTCCTGCCCAAAGGCAGAGAGTTAAACCGAACAGTCTGTTCAAAAGGTCAAGACTTGAACGGCTCGGCAGAACCAGTATAAACGGGTTTAGTCACCCCCCCACCCAATATTCAGTCACCCCCCACGGGCATCATGTGGGCACCCAAGGTTCTCGCCCCCATTGAACCCGTATATTCAAATGGGTTCAGGTTTGGTTCCTCTCGCCCTCCCAAAAGAGACTCAATATTCCACCCCCCACGGGTGTCATGGCACAAGGCCTTTTTAACAGAACCAAAAACAGGTTCTGGGCGGTTTAACCAAAAAACTACAAAGCCTCCTTCAGGTTCCTCCCCACCTGAAGGCAGAGAGTTCAACCTGATCAGCCAGTCAACAAGAGATTCGACTTGAATGGACTGACAATATTCAGGTTCCTCCCCCATGAGGGTGTCATGTGGCACAAGGCCTTTTAACGTTTAACGAACCCGTGGGGTTCAATCTGAGCCCACCCCGGCATAGCCTCCTTTCAGGTTCCTCGCCCGTAGGAAGAGAGTTTAACGGCGCTCAGAAAGTGAACGACTGACAATATTCAGTCACCCCCACGAGGGTGTCATGTGGCACAAGGCCTTTTTAACGAACCATTAGGCTCGGCCAAAAAATAGCCATTTGAACCCGTATAAACGGGTTCTGGGGCAGGGGAGACTCAAAGCCCTTCTACCTCCCCCGGGTTCCTCCCCTGAGGAAGAGTCTGCCCAGTCGCTCAGTGAACGACTGACAATATTCCACCCCCCACGAGGGTCTCCCATCCTTTTTAACGTGGGCATTCCCGAGCCATTTAACCGCCCAACAAACGGGTTCTGGGCGGTTCCCGAAGGAGACTCGCCCTTGAACGACTGGAAGAGAGTTGAACGATCATTCAGAGGTCGACCAATATTCCACCCCCCACGAGGGTGTCATGTGGCACAAGGCCGTTTTAACAATTCCCGGCCTTTTAAAAAATAACGTGGGTTCATTCCCCCCGTTCGGTGAGCCATTTTTTAGGCCGGAGGAAGAGAGTTGAACCGAACAGTCAGTTCAGAGGTGAACGACTGACAATATTCAGTCACCCCACGAGGGTGTCGCGTGGCACAAAGGCCCCCACCCGAATTTACCCATGTGAACCTTAATAAACATGGCACCTCGTGTTCCTCCGTGGGAAGGCCTTTTCAAAGGTGAACGACTGACAATATTCAGTCACCCCCACGAGGGTGTCATGTGGCACAAGCCTGGGCATTTCCTCCCGAGCCATTAGGCCTCCTTAAGGCCTCCCGCCGTGGGAAGAGTTTAACCGTGCAGTCGGTTCCTACTGACAATATTCAGTCACCCCCCCACGAGGGGTTCAGG
This sequence comes from Acanthosepion pharaonis, assembly GCA_903632075.3. Taxonomy (NCBI): domain Eukaryota; kingdom Metazoa; phylum Mollusca; class Cephalopoda; order Sepiida; family Sepiidae; genus Acanthosepion; species Acanthosepion pharaonis. Next base: position 4,326,862 of record CAHIKZ030004384.1, on the reverse strand, counting down.
GCATTCCGAGCCATTAGGCCCGGCCAAAATAGCCCATTGAACCCGTATAAAAAGCGGGTTCTGGGCCGGTTTTACCTCCCGAAGGAGACTCCGGCCCTCCTCGCCATTCCTCCGCCCGTAGGAAGAGAGTTTAACCGTGCAGTCGGTTCAAAAAGTGAACTACTGACAATATTCAGTCACCCCCACGAGGGTGTTCATGTGGCACAAGGCCTTTTTAACGTGGGCATTCCCGAGCCATTAGGCCCGGCCAAAAAATATTTGAACCCGGATAAACCCGTATAAGACTCGGGTTGAACCGCGTCGGTTCAAAAGCCTCCAAATATTCAGTCACCCCCCGAGGGTGTCCACAAGGCCCTTTCCCGAGCCCGTAGGCAGGTTCTGGGCGTTTATTTCCTCCCGCCCCTCCCTGGAAGAGAGTTTAACCGAGTCGGTTCAAAAGAACTACTGACAATATTCAGTCACCCCCCACGAGGGTGTCATGTGGCACAAGGCCTTTTTAACGTGGGCATTCCCGAGCCATTAGGCTCGGCAAAAATAGCCCATTTGAACCCGTATAAACGGGTTCAGGGCGTTTTTCCCGAAGGAGACTCCACCCTTCGGGCGTAGAAGGTTCCTCCGCCCGTGGGAGCAGTCTTCAGAGGCGAACGACTGACAATATTCAGTCACCCCCACGAGGGTGTCATGCCTCGGCCTTTTTAACGTGGTTCCGAGCCATTAAGCCCCCGCATAAAGGAAGAAGGTTGAACCTTCGGGTTCCTCCCTCCCGTAGTCAGTTCAGAGGTGAACGACTGACAATATTCAATCACCCCCCACGAGGGTGTCATGTGGCACAAGGCCTTTTTACGTGGGAGGCCTTTTTCGGCCAACGTTTGAACCCGCATAAACGGGTTCTGGGCTGAATTCCCGAGCCATTAGGCTCGGTTCCTCCGCCGTGGAAAAGAGTTTAACCGTGCATTTGAACCCGTATAAACAGGTTCAGGGCCGGGTTTTACCTCCCCGAAGGAGACTCCGCCCTTGGCGTAGCCTCCTTCATTAGGCCCGCCAATAGTTCCTCCACTGGAGCCGTGGGAAGAGAGTTGAACCTAACAGTCAGTTCAGAGTGAACGACTGATAACCCGTATTTCTGGGCGGGCCCCCACCTCCCGATCACCCCCCCCCCTCGAGGGTGTCATGTGAACTACTGACAATATTCAGTCACCCCCACAAGGCCTTTTTGGGCTTTCGTGGGAATTCCCGAGCCATTAGGCTCCCGGCCAAAAATAGCCCATTCGAACCCCCCCCACGAGGGTATAAAACGGGTTCAGGGGCGAAAACGGGTTAACCTCCCGAAGGAGACTCCGCCCTTGAAGCGTAGCCTCCTTCGGGTTCCTCTCAAGGCCCCGTTAGGGAAGAGAGTTGAACAAACAGTCAGTTCAGAGGTGAACTACTGATTCATTGCCTACTCCTGAGGCGCAGTATTTATTAAGTATGGAAGAGTCCATTATTATTATTATGGGTAAGATCCCATAACAAGTAGTTGTCGTTACTGAAAGTTCTCAAGTAATGTGGTTTCCATTATCTGGTACAGTTCTTTAACTTAAAGAAGGTCAAGTTCTGTATTTTTTGGAGCTTTTCAAATGAACAGTTTAGCATCTATTATGAGGCAAACTTGTACTGCTTTTTCGTTAATATTTTCATTTTATTTTTGAGATTATAAACTAATATTCCTCCCTTTTATGTGACATGATCTTCATGACGTGGGTGATCATGGCTCTCGGCAATGTTTGTCTTTTTACCATTGCTCCAACTCTCTGTTTTGTCATCCATGTAAATAATTATGTTTGATAGGTTATTCAGTTTCCTCTGCTTCCTATCATATATATATGAGAGAGAGAGAGCTGGGTGATGGTATCTCTGACAAAAAAATTAGTACATACATTGGTTTGATGACCGCAACATTATCAAGACATTTTACACTTCAAATTCTCAATCATCAGTATGTCCTAAGAATATCAAATTCTCCAAGACACTCATCCTCATGAAAGAATCTGTCTCAGAATGTGTTAAACTTAGAACGACTGATCTAATTCTTGAGAGCCACTCAAGGTAGAGGCTGACAATCAAAATGCAAATGTTAAATGTGGTGTGTGATATGAATGTAAGAGAAAGTGTTAGGTAAGTGAAGATTTTCAGGATAATTCAGAAAGATTGATCATTGAAGAGATCAACATTAAAGTGTTTAGGGAAGCACTCACATGGGAGTATGTTCTTCAAAGTGGTAGTTCTGAATAAAAAAGATGTTTGAATGGAACTTTGCTCTTACACATGGAACATGGAGGAAACTAGGATGATTTGACTTTGTGGAAGTGCCATGGCTAGTCTCTATTGTGATCATAACCTTGTAACACATTTCATTCGAGTAGGCATACAGTTACGCAAAAACTAAGAAAATAATTGATACTAACCAACTGTAGTGAGTTTAAGCTATAATAGCAACAGATTTGGCTGTAGAAGAGATATGTATTAGCAGGAGCACTTTAAAGAGTTTTGCTTTCAAAACAAATGTCTCTTCTTTCTTTTCTCTGCCTTTACATAGACTTACAGATCTAATGAGAAGCATTTCTCTCCAGACAGTCAGTAAGTAGTACTTTTCATTGTTCAAAAATGTAAACTTTTTTGGACTCAGACTCTGTTGTTAACAGAAAGGATACCTTTTGTCCACAGCCAGACTTTTCTTATTTTATTCCTATTTTATGGAATAAGTATTTTGTAAAATTTCAATCTGTTATATATTTGCTTTTGTTGCTAACATTTTTGATGGTATAGGCACTTTCTTGCTATATATATATATATATATATATATATATAGAGAGAGAGAGAGAGATAAAGAGAGAGAGAGAGAGGGGGGGTAAGTTGAGAATGAATGGAGTACAATTCCAATGTTTGAAATATGACTGCAATTGTGTAACGATTTTGACATGTTTTCAATTTTAATATCCTATTTGACATATTTTATATATATAAAGTAATATCCTAGAATGATATATATATATATATATATATATATATATATATATATATATATATATATATACAAGTGGTTATAGGGTGTGGAAGAATTAGGAACAGAAACATTAATAATGACCAGTTAGAGAAAAGAGTAACAAGGACAGTAGATATTGCACTTAGATTTTTGCAGATTAATGTTGGCTGGCAAGCATGGAGCTGGAAGGGAGGTTCACAAGCAAGAAGTGCAAGAAAAGAAACTGTTAGCATAGAACTTATGACTATATCTAGCCAGCCCTATGCCAGTCTATTACTGCACTTAAATTCAAAAAGTCTAGGTACGATATTGAGGAGCTCATCTGAGCAATTACCATGAAAATATTTATAGAAAAGTCACAAAGGTAACCTTATGGTGGTGAGAAAGTGACTGAAGCTGAGCTGCCAGATCAGGACCAATAATATTGCTTATTTTATATGGGTCTTATCAAGGCGCTCAATATAAATAGTATATATATATATATATGAGAGAGAGAGAGAGATGGGTGATGGTATCTCTGACAAAAAAAAATTAGTACATACGTTGGTTTGACGACCACAACATTATCAAGACATTTTACACTTCACTGTCAAATATAAGTTCTATTTCACAACACCTAAACAGTCATTCCTGTCCATCTTCACAATACAGGGAAACATTTGTTGACAACACCAATATACTGCAATATGAAAATAATAAACAAAAACTTCAAATTTTCAAACCACCTATATCAAAAGCAACCAACCAACACTCAACAAAATTTATTATGAGTGTAGCAGCAACATTTTGAAGTGCATTTAACCAATATTTCAGGCTATTTTGCATTTCTATTAATTTCTGGTTAGCTCCCTTATATTGAAAGGCTTGTTTTGCAAAAAACTTGGTAACTACAATGGATAAATTTAAAATTTTTAAAATAGTTTTATGACAGAGCATGTTGATGCATATTTTTAAAAATCGCCATTAAGCAGTCACAGTTACAATAAGTTTCTTTTTTTGTAATTCACCCATGAGGATTATCTTCAGTGCCTTCTTTGATGATAACCTACACAGAATCATCATATACAGCCAGACGTTCTATACAATTTAGCTACTGAGAAAGCATATGATTAGAAAGGTCAAATTACAGTTACGGTCCAATTCCTGTCAGAGAACACTTATTTTCGATGAAATCGATGGTAAATGAAGTTAATACTGTTTATTATAAACAGAGCATTTGCTTAAATATTTGTATCTATATAAATAATGTACAAACACAAAATATATTAAAATAATTGTCGGACTTAGTCCATTTCATAATATGTGATGTCATTTGCTTACGTTAAGATACATTTTGAGCAGATATGAATGTTTGAGAGAAATCATGGGAAATTTGTAGTTTAAAAACAATAATTTGACTTTGCTAACCAGACACTTCCTTTGTAGCTAAGTGGTATAGCACATCAGGCTATATGACATTTCCGTATAGGTTACAGGTTCGATTCCTGCCAGAGGACACATATTTTCTATAAAATTTCTTGAACATTCAAGCCAGAAAAAAGTTAAAGTTATTATAAACAGTGCATTTACTTAAATATTTGTACTTATAAAAATAACATATAAACAGAATATATATATATATATATATATATATTTCAAAGCATAAAAGAAAATGGTTTAAAATTTACATAATATTTTTTTATACAAGCTTTTGAGGGGTAGTTTTAAGTTGATGTAAGGTGGTAGAGAAATGGGAAGGAGGATGAGGATGACAGATATGGTCAAAATTAGAGAAGGTAGGGAGAGACAGGAATAATTTTAAATGTATCTTTATTAAGCTACTCAAGAGTAAGGGAGATTGGGTTAGTACAAGAAATTTGGCCTACTTAATAAGTCATCCCACAGGAAAAGGAAAAAGGACAAAGAGAAAATGTGAAGAAAGAGAAGATATAAAAGAAAGCAAATGGGGAAGCAGGGGTGGGAGGAAAGAGGGAGAAATATATATATATATATATATATATATATATATATATATATATATATTATAGATAACTAGACTCGTTTTAAAAAAACCCTCGAATTTTGGATTTGCTAATAAGCAAATCAATCTTGAGGGAAAAAAGGTTTTAAAAAAAAAAGAGCTACAAACATGATCTTCTGTCAACAAAAAATCACACAGATGGTCTGAAGCCCAAAGAAAAAACCCCGATACGAGTAAACAACTAACTACCAAAAAGCACTCAATACAACCATAGAGCAGACCTTAGATACATTTAGTGAGCAGACAAACCTACCTCTGTTTAGTTTCACCTAAATGGATCGTTAGGGAAAGTAAGCCTTACTTTCCCTGACGATCCATTTAGGTGAAACCTTGGTAGGTTTGTCTGGCTCAATAGGTGTATCTATATATATATATATATATATATATATATATATATATATTGTAAAAATGTTTTTCATTTATTTTATAAAGTTTGCAAAATGAAAACAAATTTTAGTGACCTAATTAATTATACAAAAGTTTTATAAATCTTGTTTAAATATTTTTGAATTTTGATTTATTATTTTTTTTTTCATTTCCACAGATGAAACAAACAATTAAAAACTTCATTAAAACAAACAACCAATCATCATAGATTCTCTTTCACAATTGTTTAGCAAACAATATATCCATGAGTGTATACATTAACTGCACGACAAAACAAACTTCTATCACTGCTTATCAAACATCCCAAATTTAAAATGTATGGCATTGTCTTATCATCTTGATTTTTCAGTATCAGTTCTGATTTTTCAGTTGAGTTTAAGCTGTGTTGTGAAGTTAGGCCATGACAACAGCAGGGTTGGTTGTAGAGGAGATACATAGCAGTAGAAGCAACTGCTGGGCACCTTTAAAATCACATGCTTTAGAAAAAAAAGAACTACTACCTATTCTCTCTCTCTCTCTCTCTCTCTCTCTATATATATATATATATATATATATATATATATATATATATCAAAGTATATAATTGGTATATACGGAATGAATTCCAGTAACCAACAATTACTATTCTTAAAAGAGTGCTCAATACAAAGTAGAGCAGATATAATTATTTTTTATAAAAAAAATTATAACATAAGTATGTTATAAAATCACTACAAAAATAGCCATTTTGTTTCAACACACTCTGTGTCTTATCAAGTGATGATGTTGAAAAGAAAATAAATGGTTTTAAAAGTTTCAGATTAATTAACGATCCTACACTAAGGGGAAACATTGTTACAAAAAGCTAGAATAACCAATCAAAAACCAAGTATAGAAAGATTCAAAAGCTTGACAACGAAATCCTGCTATAATAGCTATTCAGATCTTTAAAAATACATGTAATATTAAAAAATAATTTATACTAACCAATAATTATAAAATTATATGATAAAATTTAATATTAAAATTAAAAACTGGCAATTTTAAAATCCAAATTTAATCACTATTAAGTTTAAAAACTACAAAATTATTGAGAAAAGAAAAAATATATATGTTTATTCAATTCATTTCTTCATTGAAATTTTGTAGTGATTTTATAACATACTTATGTTATAATTTTTTTTTTTATAAAAATAATTATATATATATATATATATATATATATATAATAATAATAATAATAATAATAATAAAATACAAAATTACTTCATATGGAGAATAGCTATTTTCCTCTATAACCTTTTTACAGTATATTGATTATAATTTATAAACTTTCCCCTCCTCTAAGATCTCCCCAACTCTCTTTCCATTAATCCCTTACATCCTTTTACCTATATATTTTAAATTTATTTTTAGACCCCTTTTTATTCCTCTTTAAATTTTAAATTAATATT
>CAHIKZ030004384.1:4235000-4317500 GCA_903632075.3 Acanthosepion pharaonis | reverse complement strand
TGAAAAGCTCTCATCACCACAGGGACATGAGAAAACACACTAAGATCAGCTATCTAGCCATCCAGTTCTCTAAATAAAAGCGACACTTTAAAAATAAGAATGCTTATTTATTTATTCAGTTTACAGTCGCCTCATGCTGAAATGCTGGTTCTAGTTTAGTTACCAATGTTAAACAGTATTGAACCTGGTCAGTATTTAGATAGGGGTCTACTTGAGATTACTGGGTACTATTAGCAAGAAGGTAGTATATATTTCTTTAGTTTGCAGCAGTGGGTCATAAAATTTTGCCCAGTGCATCACATTTCACCATATGTCAGAATATCATTCCCCACCACTTTCTAAGAAAGTCCAACTCAAAAGTCGCATTTCAAATAATATGCATAATCCATGTAACTCCATATACACTGATAAAGAAAAGAATTTCCATATCAGCACATACATATTTATATGGATTATTTTTATAGAGTTTTTTTTTTTACATTCATGTTGGGCTCCAAATTCTGTAAATAAAAAAATGAGAAAAAGTAAAAGATTTTTCCTTCCCCCACTGAAAAGCAGAAATTATCCCCCCCCCCCCACAAGAAGATTCCCCTCTCTGGTTCAGAATCCCTGTTTTACAGTCAGCTCATGCGGAAATGCTGGTTCTCATTTGATCCCCAAATTTGAGCCAGTTAGTACTTGAAATCACTGGACGCTGTTAGCAAAAGAGGAAGTAAACTGTGATAAAAAAAAAACACCTTCGGAATGTGGCGGAGCATATAAATGATGATAATGTATACAAAGACCAAATTTTAAAATTGCTTATCAGCAGAATGTTACTGTCAATGACAAGGAGATGCCTAGGGTAAGCCCCTCTGCTTAGGCAGAAGCATTAACAAGTACTTACTTTTCTGACAGGCAGGATCAACAAAAAACTTTTGGACAATTATAAACACACACGTTTTTCTTATCAATAGACCAAATGTAGCTATGCATGACACAGGATCACAAATGTGGCACACTTAGTGAGAACTGAACTCCCTGTCTACAAAAAGAACTTGCTTACTACTATTCTAGACAATGTCTTCTATCCGTGGCAAGAAGATACATAGGGTAATTATAGGAGAGTGGTTTACCCAATCTGCCTCGGCAGTAGAATTAAAAAGCTGTTACTCCTATAGTCAACCTTGAGAATGATTGATCAAAAGTGTGCATGAGTGAACCCTTATTTAAACCACTCTTCCATAACTACCTTATCTATCCAGGCAGGAGCAGTAAAAAGCTGTTAAATGCATAGACAATCACAGATACACACATTTTTCTTTGCCTATAAGCCAAATGTCACTATGTATAACACAAGCCACAAATTTTGAACCCTGAGTGAGGACTGAACTCACTATATCTAATATAGGCTATAGAAAAAAGTGCTGAAATGTTTTGTAATATCAGTCCTTCTCTGTGGCAGTCAATGTTAGACAATCTTCACACAGATGAAGAAGAGAAGAGGAAACAAACTGGTTCTACAGGAGGATGCTGAGACTAGCATAGATTGAACATGCAAGTAATGAGGAAGTCTTAAGGAAAATAACAACAAAATGGATGTTTATACTTAGAATCAGAAAGTGGCAGTTGAAATTTCTAAGGTTTGGTTTGTTTTACAGGATATCAACCTCAATGGGTTATTTAATGCTGACAAAATTTTATTGCTGGCAATATATTTTTTTTCAAATATGTATTGCTGATAAAGTGGTCATATACAGTTAACCATTTAGATATTTCTGAACAGGTTTGGCATCAAGTATGACATCTATATGAAAGTCCTGATCTAAGAATATGACTTTTCAGTTTAATGTTTCGGTTTTGTAGCAATTTGCAATGTTGGGCAAACATATTGTGAGCATAGTCTATTCTATGTTTAATTTTCTTTTCTCCTCTATCATAATCTGATATATGCTACACAAGGAACCAGCCATCTTAGATATAGTTATGTGCTTTGAAATCTTAATATACTTCCAATAGAATGAGTTTCATTACAATTTTACAAATGGCGTGTTCTTTGGCCATTTTGTTTTTGAAATTTGCAAAATTGGTGCATTTAAAAAAAAATCAGTTAAAGCATTATGTTTTCATGCTTGAATAATCAAAGGATCAGCATTTTGTGCCTTCATCCTCTGAGAATCAGCAAATCAAAATTCGCTGCCATCAAGGATTGACATTGTCTTTGAGAAAATCTGTATCTCAAATTCTGCTTTTATTTAGGTTGGAACCAAAATCTCTGTGATTAGTGAGAAATTTCAGCAACTATTTCAACCAAGAATTACTAAAGAAGTGCTATATTACAGTCGATTCTTCTTATTCTTCCATGTGTCATAGCCCTTCAGGACATTGGTGATGTTGGCTCTCCTGTATTTTAACAAGAATCTCTGAATATATAGCAGGAGCACAAGACCAGATCTGGCAGTAATATTCAAACATTATACGTATGCATGATGGATTCAGGAGGGAAAAATTGTCTGATAAGACAGAGTGAACCAACTTTTCTAGCAGTAGATCCAACTTTTCTAGCAGTAGATCAGGCAATTGATTCAATATAATCTTTCCACTTCATGTCAGTGGAAAACAGTCATTTTATTTTTATATTATTTATTTTATACTGGGATAAAATTTAGGCGAAAGATGGAAAATTCTTTCTTACGATAGATGCTGGCAACCTAACCATATTTTTCACCTGTCTTATTAAATCTAGAATTTCCATTATTTCAGTTAAAGGAAGCACATTAATATTTCTCTTTGGCTTATCCAAATTATCAATATCACAATTCTTTAAGATCATTATTTAGTAAAATTTATGAATTGTTTATTTCTCGTGTTGATCACAAATAGCTAAAACTGTAGACAGTAAAACTATGACTGTAACAGACGACAACAGTATATAAATATATATTTATATTCAAGTCAGATGATGGAGTCCTTATGACTTGATATACAAAACATAGAGACAAAAACAAAGTTAGCTAAAGGTACAGACAAAATAAATGAGAGATGAAAAAAGAAAAGTTTTGGCAACACAGACGCCATCTTGGGGCTTGCCAAGTAACTTGGGTGTCTTTTTATTGTGGCAGATAATAACAAATACTTATGGAATAATGTCAAAATTCTTTCAGTGAAAAACACAATTAAGAATTCTTCTTTGAAAATTCCAAAGTTTGAGAATTATTGGGTTACAATCAAAATTGTTTTATTCATCTCCTTGATTCTTTTTATTGTTATGCTCACTGTGAGCTTTATTTGTCTCCTTTGAATGAAGAGTTTCCTCTTCTATTGCAGGTATTCTGATCTATAAACATAAAATCTTTCTGCTTTTCTCTCATTCTAGTGGCAATGCTTTAAATCACTTTACTGTTATATCTCTCTTTTGATGAAATGATCATTTTGTGATTTCTGGGAAGGGAGAAATGGCATAATGGTTCTTTTATATAAAGTGTCCCTTCAAGACGGGAATGGTCATGGCTCTTCCACATCTTCCTACCTTTTGTAGTTCTTCTATTTACCATGTCCATTTTCAGGACTAGGGTGATCATGACTTCCATCAGAACGTGGGCCATCACGGCTATCCACAACTTCCTATTTTCATAACTCTTCTTGCACTGTGTTTCTTAACAACAGAATCAATAAACTGCGAATGAATTACTGCTTAGTTTTGTTCTCTCTGCACTTCTTGTTTGTGTCATATATCTTAAGGAAGTTAGTGATTACGGCTCTCTACAACTTCCTATAATTTGACTTTTTACCATCTTCATTATATGCCCTAGAAATTTCCCATCCTGGGTATGACGATAAACTACATTTACATCCTGGGTAAGATGATAAACTACATCCAACAGCAAGGCCTCTGATCAGGAGGTTTTGAGGAGAGTGGAACCATCTTTTAATTGCTGGTGTTCCCAGGTCCACTCTGACCCGGGGTGGTAGAATTTCTTAGGGTCTCAGCTATGGGCAAATAGTTAACACCCCAAACTCTGGTTAAAACATTATGAAAGTGTAAAAATAGGTTATAATACCAGAAATACTTTGTAAAAGAATTATTATTAGAAAATACATTTTTGAAGGAAAAAAATATGACCAGTAATACATTTAAAAAAAAAAAAATTACCAGCAATAACATTTTTTCAGCATTAAATAACCCACAGAGGTTGTTATGCTCTAAAACAAACCAAACCAAACCCTAGAAATTTCAACTGTCATTTCTAAGTATAAACATCCATTTTGTTGTTATTTTCCTTAAGACTTCCTCATTATTTGCATGTTCAATCTATGCTTGTCTCAGCATTCTCCTGTAGAACCACAGTTTGTTGCCTCTTCTCTTCCTCATCTGTGTGAAGATTGTCTAACATTGACTGCCACAGAGAAGGACTGATATTACAAAACATTTCAGCACTTTTTTCTATAGCCTGACAAAATTTTCCAGCTTCTTATTACTATACTTAGCTCTTACCAACAGGAAAACAGAATCTGTAAAGATAGTGCAAATCTCACCTGTGGATGTTAATATCCACATTATCTTTTGATAGTCAGGGATTCAAATCTTAGTGTACTCCTATTCTCAGGTGTATGATATCAGCACCATTGTATTGCTATTTTGCGAATGATGTCTAGCCTGTGCAGTAATTTCTGGTGAGACATCTTCATGTAATGATTAAGTGCCCAGTTATAGATTTTCTTTTGGGCAATTGATTCATGCAGATTTTTACCTTGTAATAAAACTCATTCTATTGAAAGCAGATTAAGATTTCAAAGCACATAACTATATCTAAGATGGCTGGTTCCTCATGGAGCATATATCAGATTATGATAGAGGAAAAAAGGAAATTAAACATAGAATAGACTATGCTTGCAATATGTTTGCCCAACACTGCAAATTGCTACAAAACCAAAACATTAAACTGAAAATTTAAGTGATGTTCTTAAATTGCCTCGTTAGATCAGGACTTTTATATAGACGCCATGTATGATGCCAAACCTGTTCAGAAATATCTAACTGGTTAACTGAATACAACCAGTTTCTGAGATCAATGATTAAAAATGTCTTTGAGAGAGAGTGATGTGTATTGGTCTTGGTGAAGAATTCTTCCATACCAAAACATAACACTTCAGAATCAATCTTGTATATCTATAAGTCTACTATTTGCTCATACTTAGAATATTCTTATTACATATTGTCCAGTTCCCCTGCTAGTTACCTTGAGCTCCTTGATAAATTCCAAAATAAAATTCCGCAATGTTATTGGTCCTGATCTGGCAACTTAGCTTCAGTCACTTATCCATTGCTGTAAGGTTGCCTCTTTGTGCCTTTATTATAAATGCTTTCATGGTAATTGTGCAGATGAGCTCTTCGCTGTCATACCTTGAATTTTTGTATTTAAATAGAGTACTAGACTGGCATCAAGATCTCATCAGTTTACTATTGAGTTGGCTAGATGTAGCTGTAAATCTTATGCTAACAGTTTCTTTTCTCGCACTTCTCACTTGTGGAACTCCCTTCTGGCACCATGCTTTCCAGCCAAGTATAATCTGCAAAAATTTAAATTGATGAATTAGAAGCCATTGTTAAAGTGCAGATAAATAACATGATCAGAATTAATAAAGTTTGCAAAGAAAAGAAAAAAAGGTCAAAAAGGATGAAACAGCAACCATCATGCAAGTAAGCAAACAATATAGTTAGAGCAAATCAAAATTGATAAGAAGGCAAAAGAATTCATAAACTAAGGTAGTTCTGGACCATTTTATTGGCTAAGAAAAATATCTCAGAATGCATTCTATGTCATTTTAGGGGAAGGAGGTAATATTTTGCAATTGCTCCCACCCCCATTGGGAATTCAGCATAAATACATCAATTGCTAAACCTCCTGTTTGCTCTTTTCTCTTCCCACTCATTATTAATGTTTCTGTTTTTAATTTTTCCACACCCTGTGTCTTAGTGGCTTTTCTGCCTTCCATGGAGTGATACTGATTTAAAACACATACACACACACATGAAATCAAACCCAAATCATCATCCATACAAAAAATACACCCCATGTTCTTGATCTACACTAATATAAGCAGTCTACAGGCCCACTACCCAGAAGTTAAACTACATCTTCAAAAACTTAAACTTGATCTCATGTTTCTATCTGGAACTGTTAAACAGACTCCCAAAAGGATGCTCTCTTGAATACTATAATCTTAAGATCTTCATGTCTAGGGTCAACCATTATCAATCCTACATATCCTCATAATATGCACCTCTTACTCATTCCTTGTAGACACTTATTCAGTATCCCTCTCTACATACACTAGATTTTTAATCAATTCCTCCGAAGAAGTCTGGTAAAAGCCGCTAAGATGCAAGGGATTACTTGGTGGGAAAGAAACAGAAATGACAATAAAAGAACAGAATTTAAGGACACATAAGGTGACAATTGATGCTGCATTTACATTTTTGAAGATCATAGTTGACAGGAAAGCAAGAAGCTGGAATAGAGTTCCACAAGTGAGAAGTGTGAGCAAAGAAACTCTCAGCGTAGAACTTATGGTTACATCAAGCAGTTTCAACTGTAAAATGATGATGTATAACTGCTAATTTAGAAATGCACTTAAATTCATGAAGTCAATGTACCAAAAACATGAAAATATCTATAGAAATGGTACAGGTGAGCTATATTACTGTATGAGAATTGGTTGGAAGCACATACAAAAAGAATTGGTTGGAAGCACACACAAAAAGAACTATATACAAATCCAATGGGCAAAACAGTGGTACACAGTCCAATAGGCAAATCAATTCCACAATTGCTGACTGTCTCTGTTTCGAAATCTCAGGTAAGCAACTCCTCTCATCAAAAACGAGTCTCCTCTTAGAATGAGAAAACCATGCTTTTATGCACCTGACAAGCCATTGCTCAGCCAATAAAAATGGCTACAAGCAACACGACCACTTCTGTTCACACCAAGTTCTGCTCGATTCAGCTTCAGTCTGAAGCTTGTCTTCACGCTCCATTGCAAAACATACATGCAATTCTGGCCCTTTTCAGTCTCCGCTACAGGTAAGCTACATTACAGTGGTGGGAGAGCTACTAAAATCATGATGCCAGGTAAGCATTTGTAATATTGTAAATTTTTCTTTAAATTCTGTCTTAGACTTATAAATGTGCATGATAGATTCTGGTGAGAGAAAATGTCTAGCATGACTTGGTGAACCAAATTTCCTGGCAGCAGAGGCTTACAGCGACATTGTGTTGAAACACCAGTTTTCAAACAATCACTAATGTCAAACCTGGTCAGTACCTAGATGTGTGACTGCTCAGGAGTACCAGGTGCTGTAAGCTTAGATATGCATGTGGGTAATGGATAACAGCTCAGAATTGTTAATCTGAGAGCTGAGTTCAATTTTTGCGGATTTTGTTACATTTACCTATGCGTATATACCATTGGGAATGTATGGATCCGCCTCTTCTCTCTCTAGCTATGGGTTAATTAGTAAAATTTGTGCCACTAAAACATTATTATCTCCTAAAAAATGTCTCACAATCTAAAAATATTTTCTGGCTTTTTAATAACCTGCAAAGGGTTGATAACCTGGTAAAAATGATTGCATTACTCAATCCTGGTTGCAGATTTAGCAATTCTTGTCAGGCTATTTTTGGTCAAAACAATTTTGTTCTCTGTGTCAGGTCAGTAAATGTGACAGAATGGGCAGGATTTTACAAGCAAGAAGAGGATATCAGTGTATGATGATGATAATAATGATAATAATTCCTCATCTCAGAAATTTAAAGAAAAAATATTAATACCATTTCTCTTTTCTTTCTTTTTTTAACTTTTTTCAGAAATATCAAATTATGGAATTTAACATTTCATACACTCTAGCTCAATGATTCCCAGTGTGGTGTGCATACCCCACCTGTGGGGCGTTGGTAATATTTTGGTGGGGGATGCATAGGAAGTGCACCCTTTGGTTTACTATACCAACAAAATAAGGGGGAAATTCAAGAATGTTATTAACAGTGAATTGTTTTCTAGTGAGTGAGAGTGTTAATGTGTGTTAATGCATACAATGCCTATACAGTACGCATACATAAAAATATTTTGTCTGTATGTATGTACATGTGTAATTGGCATACAGGGTATTTTTCATCTCCCCCACACTCGCGTATCTTGGTCAACAAAGGAGAGGCCATGATTCATATTTCTGTTTTGTTTCCCAATCATCGCATGTGAGCATTCAGTTTGCTTCCTTCACATGAATTGCAGTAAAATTTTCGATATGTATGAATTAAATATTATATATTATATTATATTTGTTGTGGAGTGATTTCAAAGCAATTTGTAAAGTCGGTTGTAAAATAGGTTCGACGTACAAAAAACGTTAGGAACTTGATATAATAGGTATAAGGCAGAGCAATCTAGTTGTGGTCGCTGATACATTAAACATTAACTGTCGAACATCGACTCACTGACTCACTCTCACTGACCCACCCCCACGTTACTTCTTACTACTCCTACTTATTATAGGTGGGAGAGTCTATTAACTAAAAGAATAGGTGTGTTCCACTATAACAATATCAAAATAGGGCATGGCCCAAAATCGGTTGAGAACCACTGTTTTAGATATAAGTAAGAAAAAATGTTAAAAAACTTTAGTGAAATTACATGACCTAAAATTTGAGACTGAAGTCAATTTATTCTGTATGGCATAATTGAATATCCTAGTTACAGAGTATAAGTAAATTTTCAGAGTTGAGGAAAATATTTTTTTTTATCTTTTACTATTTTCAGAAGGTCATTCACATTACAGAATTTGTTCAGACAACTGAACTGTTTGTGTTGTCAGATGCATTAACTCAATGTTTCAGTCCCTCCATTATACATCTCTTGTGAAAATTGATATATATATATATATATATATATATATATATATATATATATACACCTCTTTGTGCAAATTAATTGAAACAAAATGAATAATTCTGTTATTATTTACTTTTATTTCACATTTTTTCCAATGAAACACGACCCAGTGCGCATATTAATACTTTGTATGTCCATTCCACAAAGTTGTTTCTTGCAGATTGACCACAGATTCTCGACTGGATTTAAATCAGGAGAATTTCCAGACCAGTCTATAGTACTTTGATTTGCTCACTGGTAAGGCTTGCCAGTGTGTTCCTGCAGCATAACAATTTTTGTACACTTCCTTGGAGTAATGTCCATCACAGACAATGGCTGTAGGACAACTAATTGACAGTTGAGATAATAGTGTCTGGGCTTCATAAAAATCTGATGGATGATGGAATATTTTTCAAGTTCAAACAAATTTCATCATACAACCTGAAAATAGATTCATGTTACCACATACTACTGAAAATGACTTAATCTGAAGAAAAAATAGAAATTGATTACACCCTGTCAATTCAGTGGGTCTAAAACTGACTATATAGTGAAAGAAAGGAAACTAAAGCAATGTTTCAATTAATTTGATTCGCATAAGGGTGTACATCTACCTTTTATATCTTTGAGAAGAGTCATTAACATTCCAAGATTTTTTTCAGACAATTGAACTCTTTCTTTGTGTTGATGTTGTTATCACAACATTTAGGCCCACCTATTCTACATCTACCTTTGATAATTCTGAAAAGAGTTGTTAAGAAAATTGAACTCTTTCCTTGTTTTGTTGTCGTCATTAAATAACCCATTGAGGTTGATATGCCGTAAAACAAAATAAACCAAACCAATCTAAACCAAAGAATACATACTCTATTCATACAAATCTATCCTAAAAATGTTGTTGGCATTAAATGACCCATTGAGGTTAAACAAAATAAACCAAACCAAATCAAACCATCCATTCTATGTCTACCTTCTATAACTTTGAGAAGTGTTATTAATATTCCAAGATTTGTTCAGAAAACATTCTTAAAGTTGTTACCACAAAATTTCAATTCCTTAATTTTACTACATTCTTTGGTGTATGAGTCATAAGGAAAGAGCAAGATCTCTACTTTTTCATATTTCCTACCATGTTTTTATTATATGCTGCAATTGTCACAGTAATCTCCTGGTTTATAAAATTCCTGACCAAACTAAGCTAGACTTGGCCAATATGAATGACTGTCTGTTATTTTTAAGTACATTCTGTTTGATAGCTAGACATCTTCTGTCATACTGACAAAAGTGCCCACTGAATCAAAGATATTTCCAAAATGGTTAGAACTTCCCAAAAAAAAACAGAATCTTGAGTTTGCAAGAATTGGCAAAAATAAAAAAGAAGCAAAAATAAAATAAAAATACAATTTTTTTGAGAACAACAAATTATGATACTATCTGCTGAAATTACAACTTCATACAAATATTAAGACATAATTTCCCAATCACTAATTCTATAACCTACAAAAGTTGTAGAGGTACGGCATATGCTGCAGCAATAGCAGAAATAGTGTGCCTAAGGAAACCTATACCTCTTCAGTTCTCCATCTACAAGTCTAAAGAACCCAATATACCATATTATTTACAAGGGTGTGAATTCAGTGGCATCTTTCTAGACCAATTTCTACCAAAGACAAAAAACTGTTCTGGGTAAGATGATAAACTACATCCGCATCCTGAGTAAGATGATAAACTACATCTGCATCCTGGGTAAGATGATACACTACATCCAACAGCAAGGCCTCTGATCTTGAGGTTTTGAGGAGCATGGAACGACCTCTTAATTGTTTGGGGTTTTTAGGTCCACCCTGACCTGGGGCGGTAGTACCTATTAGTGTCACAGCTATGGGTAAATAGTTACCCCCCCCCCAACCTGACTCGAAACACTATGAAAGTGTTAAAATAGGTTTTAATATCAGAAATACTTTGTAAAAAATTACTACCAGCAATAAATTTTTGAAAAAAAATATTACCAGCAATAAAAATCTTGTTGGTATTGAGTTTGATATGCCACAAAATAAACCAAACTATGCATTTTTGAAAAAATATTACTAGCTATACATTTTTTGAAAAAAAAATATTACCTGCAATAAAAATTGTCAGCATTAAATAACACATTGCAGTTGATATGCTGTAAAACAAACCAAATCAAACCAAAGACAAAAGGGTCTAGTCTGCTCTGCTATGTTACAGATGGAAGAGGGATTTCGGACTTTTCTCAAGGCTATTAGTGTGTTGTGAATGAAACAGACTCAGTTTTTCACACCAACAGACTCAATATTTCACACCAATAATCATTACACAAATTTTACAGCCAATGTTTTTGTTTAAAATGAGCCTTTTCTTGGTAAATGAATAAAGAGAATAGATATTGCTTCAAAAATGCTATCAAAACAGAAAAGAGATAATCACATCCCGTCAGAGATTCAGTTGTGTCCAAAAGTGTTCAATTTTTCCTCTAAATATTACTGCATCGTGTTGTATTATAGTGCAGTGGAATTTTATTTTTTTTAAATCCTAAACAAGATTGTGAATTTTCCACACGACAATTGTACATTTTCACTGGAAGTGGAAAAGTAAAAAAGAATTATCTGCAGATTACAGAAGTACGAAGTTAAAAAAAAACTTTTTTTTTTATTGGAGAACAGCTAAATCTATCAGTTGCATAAGCCTCCAGCCACTGCAAATGGCATTTAGCAATTAGAGGGTGAGTAGAATTTGCAATAATCAAGCTTGGTGTGTTTCCCAAGGGAACAAGGAGCAAAGAAATCATTGGATATATCACACCGCTCTTGGGGATAGTGGGCTTAATAGAATGTGATTAAAAGGAATTCTCTTTGTACTGATGAGAACCTAAAGCCTATAACCTACTTCTGCCAAGGACATTAGCTTGAACACTTGACATGTTAAACTGTTTAGGTGGGAATTGATAACAATGAATAATTGCACTGAAAGCAAGTCCAGTCTCTTTATCTCTCTACTCTTTGGTCGGAGAAAATTGCTAATGGCTTGAAAGTCGAATTTTCTTTGATTAATCAGAGTTTTGGCATTCAGTTTGACTTTTAATTAATTTCCAGTGAATCTTCAGACAAGGGGAGAAATTTGAAATGAAACTGATTTTGTTTTCTTTCATAATACCATCTTGTTTAAGATGCATATTTCAGCCATCTTTTTTTTATATGTTTTCAAATCTAACCTTTTTCCCTTACTGTTCATTTAGTGAACACCTCATGTTTTCAACTGACATAAAGTGGAGTGAATATATTGAATAAATTGCTTCATCTACTGCAAGGAAAGTCAGGTCAAGATGTTGTAGCAGAAATGTTTTTTCTTATCAGAATCTGCCTTGTACATATATAAATCTAACATTCATCTATGCATTGAATACTTTTGCCATATCTGGTCTAGTGTTCGTGCTATTCAGCTTGAAATTCTTGACAAAATCCAAAGAAGAATCTGGAATGTAACTGATCCTGACCAGGCATCTTGACTTGATTCACTCTCTTACTGACATGATGTGGCTTCCCTCTGTCTTTTCTACAAACATTTTCATGGCAAATGCTAAGCCAAACTTTTTTCCCTGGTACCCTGAATACATGAATTTAAGCGTACTACTAGATTGGCAAGTAGGTTTTACCATTTTACTGTTTAAATAGCTAAATTAAACTTTGACTTTTACTCCAACAGTTTCTTTTCTTACCCTTCTCACTTTTCCCCCTTTTCTTGCTTCCATGATGTTGTAGTATACCTACAGATGATAATAGGTATGTCCTCGTTCACATAAATACAGTAGTAAATACTGTATGTTGGTCTACAGTTGAAGATTCATTGTGGAATTTAGACTCACTTCTAGCAGTTGACTACTTCTTCTACACACCACTGGCGAATCTTATATGTGTTGTTCTTGCCCTAAGTATATCATTCATTACCAACCTTTGTGTGATTATTCTATTCAGTAACCTTCCTTAGGTTACAACTCATGAAAATCTTTAAAAATTTAAATGCAACAACATTCACCATCTTCTATTTTATTGAATCCTGTTCATTTCTCTCAATCCTCCAGTCCTCTTTCACGTTTACTCCCTGTAACACCCTGCATCCTAGTGGTATTGCTGCCTTGCTTGGGGTGAAATGATTTTAAAGAAAAGTAAAAGATAATTACCCCAAACATTTATAATAAAAAATACAGCCGGATAGACAGAAGACAAAAAGATGTAAAAGTGTGACATTACTGTATGAGATAAGTTTCAAATCTCACTCATCTTTGGTATTTGTGGCTGGAACATAACACTATTTACATTCAGACTATTATCCTCATCTTTGTTGTTGTCATCACAATGTTTTGGTCAGTGGGTACTCCAGCTTTCATCAGGTGAATATCAATCTAAGTAACCTACAAGGAATTATAAACTGTACCCTTCATTTAATCTAGAGGAGTAGACTTATCTCAGTCCATTGGCTATGTCTAGAGATATCTCATCTAGTCTTATTTTTAGTACTGCTCAGTTACTGCTTGCCCATTTTCATGAGTCCAAGTACACACTGCCCGTCCCAGGGATTGAACTCAAAATTACCATCCCCAAATGAACCATTGCTTTAATCCACTAAGCTGATCCAGTATCCAAGTGGATTAAGGTACCACTAGGCTATTGTCATATGGGTCAAGCAGTTTATATTTCAACTCTGTGGAAATGGTCAAACAATAGCTGAGCAGTACTAAAAATAAGGAATTTTGCACTATGTTTGTCCATAACATTGCTTAGTCTGTTCTGCTGCCATTCCTGTAAAAAGAAAGGGGTGTGCTGTTCAAATTGGTAACTAAGTGTATTTCCTTTATTTAAAATGTTTTAATATCAAGTTATTTTTCACAAATTGGGTCATTAATATAAATATGAAAAATAATGTCATTATAAAAAGATGTGTGAATTGATAGGAATGACAAGAAAAAGCAATCAAATTGAAACATCAGCTGAAATATTATATGACAGTTGATTGATAAATAAGGCTTCCAATCTCAAATTTTTCAACAGATAAAGTAATGAAAGTGGTATCAAAATGAAGTCAATTTATTTCTCTTCACAATTACAATGGCTAATTGATAAATATGCTTTTGAATCCTATAAAAAGTCTCTTTGACTAGATAGTATAATGAAACTAGAATTCAAAATGAAAACAATTTATTCCACACCATTTACATTATTCGGGCTATTGTCCTCGTCTTTGTTGCCATATTTATCACAACGTTTCGGCCCTTGTACACTTCGGCCTTCTTCAGGTGGTTGGAATGTCGAACTGAACCCTTTATTTCACTTGCTAGATTAGACTGTTCTAGTTCCACGTGCCATGTTTTAATGGATATCAGTTATCAGTTATCACCTCTCCAAGTTCTCCACTGCCTTAACCAAGTATTGAATACACAACTCTTTGGGTTCTGTCACTGGATCTAACCAACACTTTTATTCACTGTGCCATGTGTCCTTAAGGACAGTGGATCATGTGGATTCCAACCACCTGAAGAAGGCTGGAGCATACAACCAATGAAACATTGTGATAACTATGGAAAAAAGATGAGGATAATAGTCCAAATAATGTAAGTAGTGTACATAATACTTCATCTCAGAAATATAGAAGTACTAATTTGCCCTAAATGCCGATTTGTCACGATTTGCCCATAGCTGGAACCCAAACAGTTATGTAACCCATTCATTTAAAGAACCTCAAATTCTTTGGAATCAGTGTGCTGAGTACAAAGAAAGTCAAATTCTTTGGAATCAGTAATCTGAGGTCATAGAAACTCAAATTATGTTTTAGTAGACTTATCCCCTTGAGAAAGGCATGAATCTGTTTCTTCTTAGATACAGGTTAAATAGTAAGGTAGACTGGGCTCTTTAGCCTTGCAGGAACAGCTAGTTTAAGAGAAAGAAAACTCTAAATTCCAAACCATGGTAAAGACAACATGTAACTACTCCACTATCTTTCCTAAGAACTCATGGCAATTCAAAGATCATAAAGAAAAGGAATCTGTGGAGTGTCATGTCTGTCTACATTTTGAAAAGAAATGGCATTAAATGAAAAAATATTGGTATTCTGACATTTCATATTCTAATCTACATTAAACTCATAGTGTTTACCCTGATGGGCAGGTGTTTAGTGCGAACAGTGTTAACATGGCGTTATGGAAAGCTTATGGTGATTTGCTACTTTTTTGTTTCTTCAGACTAAAAAACTGGGTTTGAGTTATACATGAAGCATATGGTAAACAAATTATTTCTTAGCCAAAAATCAAAGACCCAATTTACTCCCAAGATAAAGTGATCTTTAATTATTATTTCTGGTCAAAACTGTATTGCAAATGTAGCCGTCTCTTCTACTCCAACAGCTTCTTATCTCGCACTTCCAAACAGTGGAACTCCCTTCCTCTTACTTGCTTCTCTGATAGCTATAATCTTCAAATATTCAAATGTAATGTCAATCGACTTCTGATGCCTTGATCTTGATCTCTGTCCTTCTCTATATCCTTTCCTTAAACACCCCTCTTTACTCTTGTTCTCACTGTCTGTAACCACTTGCTTGCTAGTGGCACTCTCGCCTTCTTTGGGGTGATATGCTTTAAAAAAAAAAACGAAATCAAGATGAAGAATCCAAGCAGAAACCAGTCTGCAATCTTCTAGGGATGAGTGAAGTCTTTAGGGACAGATGAAAAAGATGGAACAAAGATTACACCTGGGTTATTTCAGCTTGAGTTACTTCATCTTGTGCCTCATTGCATTACTTTACGATTCATGGACATGAATAAAATTAAAATTTAAAAAAAGAATGATGTTTTCAAAGAAGAACTAAATTTATTTTGTGGCTGTTGAACCATGTCTGGAAGATAAGATTTGATTCATTTTACTTCACTTTTGAATTTTAGTTTTTACAGTTTTGAATTCCTGTAAAACAATTTCTCTTTTCTGCATACTGTCATAAGTGAAATCCCCCAAGTGTCTAATATTTCATTCAACTTAATTTCAGTTGTCTTTCATTGCTAGTGTTCAGACCATCATTTTACTGCCATTAGTAAAAATATTTAAATAAAGAAAAAACCTTTACAAAAGTTTGAGCAAGGGTTCAAAGAGCCTAAATAAAATACATTGAAAAGAAAAAAATGAAAACTAGTAAATTGGGCATAGAACTTAGTGTGTGTGTTTATATCCACTAAATATAATATTTAAATTGATATATATAAATATAAAAGTGAACATTGAAGTTAACACTCAGAGGCAACAGGCTGTTTCATGCTGGATGCAATCGTCGGGCAAATTTACATATGCTCTATCTGATATTGAGCACTTTATCCTATAAATATAGCACACCTTAAAACCATATTTCTTCATATATGTGTGTGTGTGTGTGTGTTTATATATATGTATATCTGTATTTTTTTTTTTACTTAAATGTTATTTTTAGTTGATACTCATATTTGAGTAGTTGCTCTGTTTATTTATTAAACAGTATATTTATTTATTTTCATCAACCAGCCTGAATATTTGAGAAAATCTTGTTAGAAATATATGTGCTCTCTGGCAGGATTTGAACCTGCATTCCTCTCAGGTAAACCATCATTGAACCTGACGTACTTTAGACATATTGGCCCTAGAGTGCGTTGTTGGTCAAGCAAAGTTGAATAGTACTTTTAAACACTGGTTTTTCTCCATCAAAATAGACATATCTGATCAGTTTTGTATTTTAACATATACAAAACAATTTCTAAAAAGAGGGATGGATGTTTTTTTTTTATTAATCCAACAGAGAAAAAAAGGTGCTCTCTGGCATAATGAAGTCTGTTGAATTCATAAATTAAAAATACATACCTTTCTTATATATATATAAATTAAAAATACATACCTTTTCTTATATATATATATATATATATATATATATATATATATATATATATATTCTCTTCTTCATATATATATATATATATATATATATATATATATATATATATTTATAAATGTCATCCACAGACAGACTGTTTCGCTGTTTCACAGATCATCAGTGCGGCTAGACATCCGGTTGCCTCTAGCTAGGATCGAAACCTTTGTGTCAGTCAGAGATTCTAACCATTAAGCCGTCGGCACACAGCAGGGATGAAGGTGGATTTTAGCGTATTTATTTTTTAGAAACATGCCCAGTGACCGACAGTGACTCAATTCGCTTTAGCAAAGAGTCTCGCTATAAAGCTATAAATAGTCACTGTTTACCAACCCACACCTCCTCCCCAGAGAGCTCAACTGAAATTAATTTTTCAGGAGCCAATATATATATATATATATATACATATATATATATATATATATATATATATATATATATATATATATATATATATATATATATATATATATATATATATATATATATATATATATATATACACGTTTCTCTTTCCCATATATATATTTATATACAGATATATAAAGGAATAGGTTATAATAGTTCCAATGAGAGAAAAGTGTATATTCTAAAAAGAAGAGAGAAACCACACACGTTTTTAGTTATAATGAGGATATTTTTAAAAACTATATTATACTTTATTTTACATATTTTTGTTATACGTTTCCAGAAAATATGGAAAATAAAGTATAATATATATTTTGAAAAAACCCACATTATAACCAAAAACCTTTGCAGTTTCTCTTCTTTTTAAAAATATATATATATATATATATATATATTAGAGAGTGGTACTGAGATTAACACCAAGAGGTGACAGTCTGTTTCATGTGTGAATGTAATCTGCAGGCCATCATACATGAAAATTACAGCTTATCACAAATATAGCTCTTGAAAATACATTTCAATTTTAGCACTGTTGCATGATAGGCTAATTCTATAAACAACAGTCACCTACCTTAATGCAAAGCTCTTTAGTAAAATGAATTGGAGCACTCCGGCTGATTGACGTTTGTTTACATTCATAAAAACAATACACTAGATTTAGATGTTTCACTCTGTCGAATGAAGATAGCTCAGTGGTAGAAACTCTGACTGATATCAAATTGGTTTGGTTTTGATCCGGGCTTGAGGCATTTGAATGTCTAGTTGCACTGAAGAGCTGTGATATAGTAATGTCTGCAAATGACAAACATATATATATATATATATATATATATATATATATATATATATATATAGTGACTGACCATATCTGAGTATGCTGCATATACTGGGGTGGGTAATCAATCCCTGTTACAGATGTCTGCTCAGAGCCCAGGGGTTTTTTATACTGCAAGTATACTGAGTGAACCTTAGTTTCTGGGAGAGAGCATATTATTTGGCATAATCAGCAGTCTAAACAAGGTCAGTATGCTCCAAGCATCGGTCACAATGACTTGTGACTTCATGCTTCTCCAACAATCAAATAGTTCCATCTACCTAATTTCACTCGCAAGGCTTGGATCAATCTGTAATTTCGTTTTCAGGCTCTTTCTAGAGGTGCCCCACACTGGGATTACCTTCCACAGGTTTATAACACCAAGAAATCACCATCCTGATAAATTGACCATGAAGAGATTCGAACCCAGGTTTCATGGTTGGAAAGATAACATTCTAACCACCCATATCTATCTATCTATCTATCTATCTATCTATATATATATATATATATATATATATATATATATATATATAATGTGTGTGATAAAATAAGTATGCTCAATGATGAGGAAAAAAGTATTTATTTTACAAAAAAATTTTTTTTTGTTGCATCCAAAAAAATATTCAGATCCTGTCATGATTCATGACCCTTTTCCTCACAACAAAAAATGAACAGTTGAGGTAGCTTAATATATATATAAGGTTATTATGGTGAACAGATCATGTAACCCTCCAAGAACTAACTTTTTTAAACCAATCAGAAGGCCACTCAGCTTGATACAGTCAAAGCTTTCATTGATCCCTCCCAGGACATATAAATACTCTGAATTTTGACCATCGTAGGTTGTTTTCAAGGAAAGATTAAATGTCCAAAAATAACTATGATGGCTCTGTTGTTACCAGTTTAAAGTTTGGGTCAAGTCAGAGTCACTATTCTTGTTTTTAGTGGCCTTTGAGGTTGCAAGTGTGCCATATGTTGGTGAAGAAAAAATTTACTTGTTCTGAGTTGGTTAGAATAAATAGACAAATAAAAGAATAAATGAAATCAGAGAGAAATGTTTATTTTCTTGGGAAATATTAGTATAGGCTGTTTTTAAGGATAATTCTTGGAAGAGAGTAAATTTAGGGAGTGTTCTTATCATACTCCCTGTTAAAAAAAAAAAAAAAACTGGATGTGGTTGAATTTACTTTGTTGTAAAGCTAAGGGGAACAGAAATAAATAAATATAGGTAGACTGTTTATCTGCCCATCCACTCAAACGGAATACAGCATAAGGTATATCCCCACCTTATCTGCTAGGATACCTGCTAGATGGTGAGGCAATAAGTGGTATAAAAAGAAAGGACTCACTCATTATTATTTTCACTCTAAAATGCAGGAGATACAGGACATATCTTATCACATAAGGCAGGAAAACACCTTATCTATGTGACATCTCTCCACACCAACACAAACACAAGTATATTCCGTCCTGGGTAAGACAATAAACTATGTCCAGTAGCAAGGCCTCTGATCAGGAGGTTTTGAGGAGCGTGAAACCACCTCTTAATTGCTGGTGTTCCCAGGTTCACCCTGACCCGGAGTGGTAGCACCTGTTACTGTCCCAGCTATGGGCAAATAGTTAACACACAAACTTGTGTAAAAATAGGTTTTAATACCAGAAATACTTTGTAATAAAAAAGAATTATTACTAGCAACAATTTTAGAAGGAAAAATTATTATCAGTAATACTTTAAAAAAATACCAGCAATAGAAACAGCTATATATTCTTTGGAAAAAATGTGACCAGCTATAGATTTTCTCAAGGAAAAATATTCCCAGAAATAGATTTTAGAAGAAAAACATTACCAGCAATAAAAAAAAAAGTTGTTGGCATTAAAGAACTCATTGAGGTTGATATGCCATAAAATAAAACAAAACAAACCAAACAAAATTTTGTTTCGGCATTAAATAAACCATTGAGGTTGATATGCCATAAAAGAAAAAAAAAACCCAAACAAACCAAACAAGTATATTTTCTCTATTCTTAAATTATAACTATATTAGTTTATTAATTATAATATATGTATCAAATTGTGCCACATGTTGAATTCTTTTCTTTTTAAATTATTGCATTAATTTACTTTGAAAATATGCATCCTCATCAGCAACTGGCTGTAACTCCTGTTACAAAAATGCTAGAGCAACAGCAATTTTGTCTGAAACAAATTTTACCCAATTCACTCCAGCCATTTTCTAACTTGGAATTCCATATGTACATAGGATTAGTTACAAAAACTATCCAATGCCCGGTTATTTTTTCCAGTTTTCCCAAGCATTAGGGACTGATCCTGACTCATTTTTTTATGTGTAATAGGGTAGGAGGCTCTAGCTAAGAACTTTTCAGCATCCCTCAGATAATCATTGAAATATAATATTATAAACCACAAAAATATAGATAATGTTGAAACTGGACTTAGATATGTATCAACTGGCAAAGATAAATCTGAACAGACTGTAATAAAGAAACAGCTTGATCGATATGTTGGTAGATATATATTTTGTGGGGGGAAATCTCTTTGCCTCTGAAAAATAGTGGAGGTAAAAAATCTTTCTATTTTTTTTTTTCCTTTTCCTATTTTTAATAAGATATTGCCTTTGAATATTGCCTGAGTTTATGGTATATGCTCTTACTGGTTTAATATAAATATTAAGTATTGTTGAATAAGAAACAGTTAAGAGAATTCATGGTTGCTGATATAAAACTGGCAAAAGCAATTGGCTTATTTTTGTTTGGTATTTAGATTCTGGCTAGATGATTGGTTGTTTTTTTTTATGCGGCACTTGCAATGGATTGATGATTTGCCAACTATTTCCCATGTATGATTTTATCCCCAAGTTTTTATGCAGATTTCCTATTCAAAACAGTTTTTGCCAGAGAGTGTATATATCAATAAAATATCGAAGATAATTTTATCGTCAAAACATTTTAGAACTTATGTAATAAAAATAAAAAAATAATAATAATTATTATTATTTTTTAAGAGACATCTTTGATGTATTTGTAAGGGAAATAGTTTTTGCTAAACTATGTGTATGACTTGTTTTAGCATAGGGGATTGGCTAGCCTGATTCACTAGTATGACTAAATAGTAATTTTAATTCGCATTATATGTTTAATATTTGTGGCATTATGCTTAAATTATGCTCAGCACAGAAAATAACAACTTTGTATGTTGATAAAATATTGAAGATACTTTTATTATCAGGTCATTTTTGTAAACATTTTACATAACTTTTGTATGGCATATCCTTTCAGCATGAGGGAAATCATAACTTTCTACAACTTCCTATCCGTTATAGCTCTAAACCATGTTGGTCGCCTAACTATACTTATCACTTCCTGTTCTGTCAACCATTGATACAAACTCATTAGGTATAATAATGTTTTTCTTTGGTTATCTTGGCTTCACTATATCTTGTGAGTGTCAAATTCTCCAAGTCTTCCTTTCTCTTTAAGTGTTCAAGAAATTTCAGTTGTCTTTTTTTTTATTCTGAATATAGGTCTTTTTTGTCTCTTAAGACTTTGTTGCTTATGCACTCAACTGGTGTTATTCTCAGTATCCTTCTGTAGAACCACAACTCTGTTGCCTGAAGTTTTCTCTTCAACTGTGAGGAAATTGTAGAGTATTTACTTCCATATAGGTGGGTTGATATTACATAATAATTCTACACTTTTTTCCTTGTTTCTAATTAAATTTTCCTGTTTCTTAATACATCACTTAGTTTGGGGAAGACATCATATACTATTCAAATTCACCTTCACATTTCAGTGTTAGATTTTTAACACTTCAGAGATATTTAAACTCGTGTGATGGTTTGATTTTGCAATTTCCAACTTGTATATGAATTTTTCATAATCCCAGCTCGATTGACAAACAAATGAGCATATGCTATTAAAATTAAAAGGAATATGACACATTCTGTCAAGGAGCAACCAACAAAAGGAGAGAGAGAAATTGCCTTTTTTATCACCAAAGTTCTAACACTAAAAGGTCTTTGTGTAGAAATAAAGATTGTCTCTGGAAATAGGGGTTTTCATGGTGTAATGAAAAAGGAAATTAAAAGTCAGAGAGTTCCAATTTCAATCATGATTGTTATATTGACTGATTGATTCATTTTTTATGGATTATCAGCCTTTTGCAGGCATTTTTATAGCCAGAAAATATTTTTAGATTGGAAGATTTTTTTTTTTGAGATGATAATGATTTAGTGATACAAGTCTTACTAATTAGCCCATAGATGTGGGGAGAATAGATTGAGTCATACCTTTCCCCAAAGGTATTTGTGCATAAGTGAATATAACAGACCCAACTGGAATTAAAACTTGGTTCTCTGATTAACAATTCTGAGCCATTATTTATTACACCACCCACATATCCAATCTTATAGCACAAGTGGTCACTCATCTAGTTACTGACCAGGCTCAATGTTGTTTAACTTTGGTGATTGTACAGGAATCAATGTTTCAACCTGATATGACCATAAGCCATATTCATTATATTCACTTATGCATAAATCTCTTGGGGAAATATGAATCCACCTCTTCTCCCTTCTATGGGTTAATTAGTAGGTCTTATCAAAATCATTATTATCTCCAAAAACTTCTAACAACCTTAAAATGCTTTCTCGCTTTAAATAACCTGCAAAAGGTTGTAGTTATACAGAAGGCTTTTATCTCCCTTTGCTGGAGCTAGGTCACATGGGTCATGCAGCAGCTGCTTAGTGACATCACTTCATACAGTGACCAGAGCAGCTGTCAATTTCAGTTTGTTTAAAGCAGCCAAACCAAAACGTCACTTTCTTTAGCCCAAGCATTTAATGGCCTGAGCAGAGGCTAAATCTGTCTCTTCAGCAGCTTACAGGTCCATGGTGCTATTTCCTTTTGGGAATTTATCTTTTCCAAATATAGAAAGAAACTCTGGCTTGCAGTCCTCAATTTGGAGAAACTCAAGACTCACCATTCTCTGTCATGAACATGTCCTCACCAGAGATATTGTCGATGAATACAGCTCGTTTGAATCTAAACATGGCTTCTCCAGACACAGTAGTATATCAATATGACATATAAGACCCTTCGTTTTTGTTTCTCCTCCTACTCTGCTCACTGTGTAGATATATGTGATATATTATTCTCTATGTGGGGCACATGTATTTATATGCATATGCAGTTTTATGTATGTTTTAGTAGTATAAACATGTCTCTGAGAACAAAGCATATTTGTCATTCATTTCTCTTTCAGCCATTCCATTCCATCCATGAATATCATGGATATGATAATGACAGTAATGTTACAAGGTTGATAAGCTGTAAAAAAACAAATCAGTTAATCAAACATTCAGATTAACAATATCATGTTGGTTTTTTTTAACACAGGGACTAAGACAACACAATAAGTGTTGATTTGCTTTTACAATTTCAGAGTCTAAAAAATATGAAAGATATGTTATACTTTCATTTATTTAAATTAAAAATTTTCTGCTTTCTTTATGACAAACATAAATATGTACTTTTCAGCTGTGCAGAGAATTATGCCCATTAAATAAATGACATTTTTAAAATTAATTTGATGGTTTTAGAGAACGCATATAAATTACAGAAGCTGAGACTATACAGTTTAATACTCAAAATGAAATATGTATTATTGTTCTGCAATTAATTTGTGTTTTACTCAGTATTCAAATACATATATTCTTCATATGATATATAATTTTAAATCTATTCACACACATTGCACTATTTTCTACCTGCAACCAGATTACAAATTCACATGAGTGATTATATATCTATATATGTGCAGATATGTAGAAAAATAGGAAAACACATTAGGTAAATAATCCGGAGTTCTTTAGTATTTTTGTTTTTATTTTTAAAAAACAGTGCTCCATACAGAAATAGAGCTTATAAAATATGGCTTACACCCACATCATGTTGAAACACTAGTTAAGTTAAATAACATAAAGCTTGGTCAGTACTGAGCTGGATGATTGCTTAGAAATGCAAGGTGCTGTAAGCTTGGATATGTGGGTGGTGTAATGGATAATGGCTCGGAATTGTTAATTGGAGAGCCAAGTTCTAATTAGGTGCATCATATTATACAGAAATAAGGTATGAATCCGCTTCTTCTCCCCTCCATCTATGGGTTAATTAGTAAGACTTGTATCACTAAGAATTATTAGCTCCAAAAATAAAATTTGCTATCTCAAAATATATTCAGGCTTTAAATAACCTGAAAAAGTGTTGATAAGCCATGAAAAATGAATAAACCAACAATATAATGAAAGTTATGTTACTGATAGAAGTTTCATTCTAACCTTTGATTTTATCAACCATAATAAGAATTGAAAAACAATCACAAATAATAAAGTAGAACAAGTGTAAAAAAAAAATTACTGGAATAAAATTCATGTGACAGATGATTGATTCTTACTGTTTCAACCATGAATTTCAAACTAAACTCTTTATTTAATCCATGATTTGTAATTCCAATATATATAACCTGAAGAAGGTCAAAGCGTACAACAGCCGAAATGTTGTGAATATGGCAATAAAGATGAGGACAACAGTCTGAGCAATGTAAATATTTACAATATCTCATCGCAGAATTATATTCAGCCTAGTACTGTGTTTAAATTCATAAAGCCTAGGTACCATAGTGAAGAGCAATATTTATTCTGCTGTGTACAGAAATGTGGCACAAGGCCAAAATGGGGAATGGAGAAAAGGACAGTCTTCTTCTGTCTTAACTTTAAACTTAGCTAGCCACATACACTGACCCAAATATACAACAATATTCCTTACACCAAAACAATGCATTCTTATCTTACTTACTACATCCACCATAATATCTCAATATTTCCATGAAAGTCCTAACTAGTCCTCCCATATGAACAATTCATTGTCTGTGGTGGGAGGGGAATAAAACAACAATTTAAAAACTAACCCCAATGTATACCATAGCGAAGATCTCATCCAAACAATTACCATGAAAGTATTTATAGAAAAGGCACAGAGAGGCAACCTTACAGCTGTGGGCAAGTGACTGAAGCTAAGCCACTAGATCGGGGCCAATGATATTGCTGATTCTTTTTTGATTTTTCAAAAAATTCAAGGTAAATAGCAGGGGCATCAGACCATATGTGGCAGCAATATTCTGAGTCGAAGTGAATAGTAGACTTACAGATATGTAGATTCTGAAGAGAAAAATTGTCTTGCACAACACAGTGAACTAACTTCTTTAGCAGCTGACCTAGCAATAGATTCAGTATAGTCTTTCCACTTCATGTCAGCAGAGAATATTAGCCTGAGAAGTCACTATGCTCTTTTCTGGAGGTTAGCATCAGCCATGCTGATTGAAGTCAGCGAAGGGCCTCTCAGATGATTAATGGAGAAAAATTTAGTTTTGAAGGTGTTAAAATTGACAAGCCATCTTTTGCCCAGTTGAAGAGGAACTTGAAGTCATTTTGAACATCAGAGGCCATTTTGATCTTCTCAGACTGATCAGTCTTACTATTAAGACAGGAGTAAATGTTTGTGTCATCAGCATAGATTCTAAGTCGAGAGCTGATTGTAAATTGATCCCAACAATTTACATTAATAGCATATCCTCATCTGTTTCCATTTAAAACTTTCTAGCATCAAGCACTGATGAAGGTTACAAGATTATGAAAAAATTATGGGATTCCCCCCAAAATCTTTGTTTCTTATGCTCTTATATGTAAACTAAATATATATGTATATATATAATTTAGACATATCATATCAATTAGTTTTTGTTGTGATACTTTCAAGTTCTCGGATTAATTTTTTGGTAGACTTAGAAAATTAAGTAAAAAAAAATACCAAAATTTTCTTTCGAATAGTTTTTATTTTACCCAAGTAATTTCAATCTCATCTGAGACCATCTTCAGGGATGTTAAAGATTCAAAAGAAAATTTTGATATTTTTCTTACTCAATTTTCTAAGTCTACCAAAAATTAATCTGCAAACTTGAAAGGATCACAATGAAAACTAATAAACATAATATGTCTAAATTATTTAATCAAACCAGTTTGAATGAAAATATGCTGCCTAAATATACACAAAATTATATATATATGTATATAAAGCAAAACTGTCCAATTGTTAGATTAAGATTTGAAATGTTGTATCTTAGAAATGATTAAAGATATCTTATTGGAATTCTCCAAGGTTTTTTTAACACTGTTTGACTCTACTTTGAACAGTAAGGATGTGTTTAGCTCTAAATTGAAATGATGATCCCTCTTCCTGTTGTGACCTCCTGATCCAGTTTTCCTCTGTAGTGTTGCCACGATTTTAAACTTATTCACCATTCTCTGGATGGCCCTTGCATGGACTTTGAAGATGGAAGCCAGAGTTATGAATATTGGTACAATTACTGAAGGCCTGAATTATCTTTTTCCTCTCACCATTTCTCAGTTGGGAAGACATAATGGGGCTGACACAAAATGATTTTAACCTGTTCTTTTTGTAACTGAATAACTCTAAGGGATTTTCAGTGATTTTTAGAACAAATGGTGTCAAGATGGCTAAGTGGCTTATCTGAAAACCTGAGAAAAAGAAACTCAATTTAGTGTTTTTTTTAGATATTAAACATTTTGTGGGATGGACAGTTACCCTATGCTTTGCTTTGGACAATTTTGCTCTTATACTTGGTGTATATATATATATATATATATATATATATATATATATATATATATATGTATTTAAATAAAAAAAAAGAACAGTAAGGAAAACCCATAGAACCCTTGTCCAATTGAAGTAGATTTATCTGTAACCATGGAAACGTGATTTTAGCTGTGTTACTCCAAAATTCGCTTGAGGATGAAATGGAACTAATGTCTTTAATTTAATTGCAAAATTAAATTTGTGGCTTTTAGCTTCCATTTTTGAAACAGGGTTAGAACTGTGTAGCGGAAAAAAAACATATTTTAAACCAATTAATTTATAATATATATATATATATATAGAGAGAGAGAGCAAATCTAGTTGCCGCTATCCTTTGAACAGGAGTAAAGGTTTATCCCTTGTTTCCTGTTTAGGATTGGGTACCTTGTATCTAAGTGGTGTTATTGTCTTTCTAGTGGTGATTTGATTTAAAAAAAATATATACATAAATTTTAGTCAAAAGAATTTGAGTGGGTGATGTTCTCAATCAGATGCATTTCACAAAATCTGACCAGATAACAAAACAATTTGGTTTGGTTTGGTTTGTTCTACAGCACATCAACCTCAATTGGTTATTTAATGCCGACAAAATTTTTATTGCTGATAATATATTTTTCTTCAAAAATCTATTTGTGTGAATATTTTTCCTTAAAGAAATCTATAGCTGGTCATATTTTTCTCAAAAAATGTATAGCTGTTTGTATTGCTGGTATTTTTTTAAAGTATTGCTGATAATAATTTCTCTTTAAAAAATTATTGCTGATAACAATTTTTCCTTCAAAAATTATTGTTAGTAAAGTATTTCTGGTATTAAAACCTATTTTTACACAAGTTTGGGTGTTAACTATTTGCCCATAGCTGGGACCCTAACAGGTGCTACCACTCCAGGTCAGGGTGAACCTGGGAACACCAGCAATTAAGAGGTGGTTCCACGCTCCTGAAACCCTCCTGATCAGAGGACTTGCTGTTGGACATAGTTTATTGTCTTATCCAGGACACGGATGTAGCTTATCATCATATCCAGGATGAACAATTTTTTAATGAAACTTTATTTATTTATATATATATATATATATATATATATATATATATATATATATATATATATATATAGTGTTAATTTGAAATTCTGTAAATTCTTCATCAGATTAAGAATTGTTTAACACTCTATTGTCAACATATACGTGTAGGTGTGCACATGGCAATCATACACATATATCGGTTGCGTCTTTGTCTTTGGGCAGAGTGAAGCTCAGTTGTGTCTCTGTCCGCGGTCTGAGACATGGCTGAAAAAAAACAAAATAGTGATAGGTGCCCAATTCCGGAGAACAGCTGCCTGCAGTACTACCCCACTCATTGCACTAGGGAGGGGAGATCAGTAGTCATACCAATGCTGGCACAACCAATGGTTACAAATGCTGGGCAATTTTTGGGCTCTGGCCTGGACATATCTGCTTGGATTCCCCACAGTAAATCCAACCTTATGTCACAGCATGTCTCAGTGGGGAGACAGAGTAAATATCTACACATGTAGATATATACATGTAAATATCTACACATGTAGATATATACATGTAAATATCTGCACATGTAAATATCTACACATGCAGATACTGATATACAGAAATGCATTTTTATATACAACAATATCTAATTGTATGTACAGTAAATATATTTATGAATATGAATATATATATATATATATATATATATATATATATAGTGATTTTCCAAACATAGCTTAGATGTGGCACATGGCTGAAAGGGACACCCAGTGAGGATCAAACTCTCTACTCTGTAGTAACTGTTTTAACGAGACAAGCTTGTTAAGCATTACACCGTCTCAAGGTGCCCTATATTGATTTTTTAAGCATTGCTTAGATGTGGCACAAGGCCGAAAGTATGGGGCACCCAGTGAGGATCAAACTCACTATTCAGTTGTAACTGATTTAGCGAGATAAGCTTACTAACCATTACACTGCTTCGAGGTGCCCAGATATATATATATATATATATATATATATAAACACACACATATACATATATATATGTGCGTATGTATGTATGCATATATATATATATATATATATATATATATATATATATATATATACTTATATATGCATACATGCATATACACACACACACTAATTTTTTTATGTATCTATGTGTTCATATAGGAGTCTATTTCTACATATAATTGGGTTTAGAATAGGGTAATATTTTCCAAGCAGTAATTGTTTTTATCTTCATTTCAAATTTACTCTCTCTCTCTCTCTCTCTCTCTCTCTCTCTCTCTCTCTCTTTATATATATTTTTTATTCCATTCTTTCATCCCAAATTATTTAATCTTTTCTGCAACCCACTAGCATCTGCTTACAGAAACAATATCTTTTTTTCCTTAAACAGATAATGGGAATTTTTAGCAGAATCAGTAGAAAAAAATGAAGCTGTATGCAAAACATTGCTAATAAAAATGAACAGAACGCCATTTGAGTAAGAATTTGTTTTTTCCGAGAACAACGTGTGATAAATGAGTAATAGGCAAGAATCAAGACCAAATTTGCTTACACAACATGACTGGTGCTTTTGGATGAAAATTATTTCCAGGTTTCATTAATAATACACCTACTTGTAAAATTGCAGCACGTTTGTTTTTAACCATTGAATATTTGCTTATATTTTAACTGAAGTTTAATTGAATATTTTCTCTCAAATTTTAGTCATTAACAAGTTTTCATTGGATTAAAATGATCATATGGTAGCAATCATGGAATGAAGTATGGAAGATCATGTGTGAAAGAAAATAATGAATTACATTATAACAGGAAAGTACTTCAAGTAAGGAGAGTGACAGAAATAATCTAAGTATTTTAGAGATTGCCTGATGATTCCTATAACCATTAACCATATCTACGAACACTATCTCTGATATTCAGTACTTCTCACCTATAAATATAACAATATATATATATATATATATAATCGACTTTCCCGTCGCGTTCGACGTATAAGGGTCAGGCCGATAAGTCTCCAGGAAACCAACATCCCGACACCGGCACATGAGATTTGATTATAGTGGTGAAGGCCTCGTGCAGGACCAGCCACACTTTTTGGAGGGACGAATACAGAAACCTGGTGCACCGAATGCCATATGCCACAAGGTTCCCAAACGACCCTCCGCAGGTTTTGAATTCAGAGTTGTCCTTCTCCTAGACCAGTTGCCATCCAAGGCTATAGAACCCAGTCTGTCCTGCCATTTTACCCATAGCTGGAGGGAGATGAAGAGGATTCATACCTTTCCCAAGGGTATTAGCCCGTAAATGAATGTAATGGATTCGACTGGAATTTGAACTTCGCCTCTGTCGATTTCTCAATCCAAGCCGCTATCCATTACTCCACCTTGCCTCCTCAATATATATATATATATATATATATATATATATATATATATATATATATATATATATATATATATATATATATATATATATATATATATGGATGGCCATGTGGTCAAATGGTTAGAACATTCATACTCGGACCATGAGACCAGGGTTCAAATCTCACCATGGTTGATTTGTCAGGAAGGCAATTTCCTGATGTTATCAGAATAGCGGGGTCCATCACAGAGAGTGGCACTTTTGGAAAACCTTGAAAACCATACCATAGGTTGACCCAAGCCTTGTGACTTATTGATAGCTATGCTCGCACAAAGTCACAAGTCATCGTGGCAGTGAGCTTGAGCATGCTGGCCTTGTTCATATTGTTATTCATGCTAGATAACATGCTCTTTCCCAGAAACTGTAACTAAGGTCTGATCAGCATAGTTGCAGTATAAACCACAGGTGGGGTCCATGGGTATTGGATAAACACAAATGCACCTGAAGAAGTGTCTGCAATAGGGGATTGGCTAGCCAACCTTGTAGATGAGTATCCTCGGATATGAGTGGCCAGCTATACATACAAATATATATATATATATATATATATATATATATATATATATATATATATATTTTTTTTATTTTGTTATATGTATTAATTTATTTTGGTATAAATCCTGATAATATGTATTCTGTGTAAAATTATGGTAGTTGAAGATTGCTATAATTCTTAATTTTTAATTACAAAATTATTATTGTTATTATATTAAAGCTGCCTGGTAAGAGGTGTTTGTTCTCATGGTTACATATAGAAATTATATCTGATCATATTGTTTTAAGGTATTAAATATGCTGGGGGAGTAATAAAGATTGTAGTGGATTTATACGTTAATAGTGGGTGTGATGTGTAAGTGATGGTGCTGTGTGTTGGTGGTAATGATAATATTATTAGTTAATAGATATTGTAAAGTGGTAAAAGTGATTATATATATATATATATAAGTTTAGTTAAAAATGACTGACAAGGTACTGTGGTTAGGTTTTTTATTAAATTTTTCTTATAATTTTCTTCTTTTATGGACATAAATTATGCAGAATTTGTCTGTATATTTTGTATGTCCATGCACTTTTGATCATTACCAAGGATGATTTTATCTTTGACTTTTAACTGAATGTACGGATTGTTTTATGTATATATCTAGAGTTATAGGAATGTTTTATTTTCTGAAAACTGCTAATATTATTGTCGTCAACAATAATTCACCAAAGATCCAAATTACAAGGAACCAAGAATTTCAGCCTCTGGCCACAGTAGGAAGAATAAAACCTTGGAGAGTTATCAAGGGGAATTAACTAAAACTGATATGTCCAAAGGTAGGACACATAGAATTAGAACAATCCATCCCAATGGACTAAATAATAGGTTCAGTTGGAAATTCTAACAAATATCACCTGAAGAAGGCCTGAGGTACAATGACCGAAACATTGTGAATATAGCAATAAAGATGAGGACAACAGTCTGAACAATGTAAATAGTGACAATACATCATCTCAGAAATATAGACAGTCACTTGTTTATAAAAACACATAAAAATATCACCTTGTTGAAATTTATTACATTTCCTCTCACCTCTACTGTCAATGATGACACACCATTTACATGTGTGAAATTTTGTTTGCCATTACTTTTAGTCCATCGACGAGCAGAACCAAAACAAAGAGAAGAAAATATTGAAATAAAATGTGTGTTTTTAAATGTAAGAATTCTAATCAGTATACATATATATATACATAGACACACAATATATATATATATATATATATATATATATATATATATATATAGATAGATATATGAATTCTAATCAGTATCTATAACATATTTATAATTCTCAAAATGTGTGTATATGAATGTGTGTGTGATCAGATGTTTTTATGCATTGCCAGTTTTCATCCAATTTCAATGGCATCCTGGGTAAGACGATAAACTGCGTCCAGCAGCAAGGCCTCTGATCAGGAGGTTTTGAGGAGTGTGGAACCACCTCTTAATTGCTGATGTTATTGGGTCCGCTATGGGCAAATAGTTAACCCTGAAACTGGTGTAAAAACACTATGAAAGTGTAAAAAGAGGTTTTAATACCAGAAATACTTTAAAAAAATTATTACCAGAAATAAATTTTTGAAGAACAAAAAACTATTACCAGCAATACATTTTTTTAAAAAACATATTACCAACAATGTTTTTAAAAAATAAATATTACTAAGAATGCATTTTTGAAAAAAATATTACCAGGAATACATTTTTGAAGGAAAAATATTACCAGAAATAGATTTTTGACAAAACAAAATATTACCAGCCATAAAAATTTTGTCAGCATTAAATAATCCATTGAGGCTGATATGCCGTAAAACAAAACAAACCAAACCAATTTCAATTAAATTTTTTTTTTTGATATATAATTCTTCAATGCTGGTTTTGCGTTCGAATTGGCTGGAAAAAATTACAACCTCGAAGGTGAAAAATCGAAAAAACTGATTTTTTACACTTTGCTCAAAAATCAAAGGCGAAATTTAATGTCTGTTAAAAAACAGCATCCAATCAATTTAGAGAGTTGAAATCTAATGCAAAAGATTATTAAAATTATGAATAAAAATTATCATATATTATTTTTATGATGGTCCATAGAAGATGTTCTTTCCTGCAGATTGAGAGCGCAAAAATGGCCTTTTTCAGGCCCCCCCCTATTTAAATTGTTGACCTTCCATTTGGGTATGTGCCTCAGTTGCACCCAATTGTTGTAACTAATATTGTTTTCAGGTGGGCTGACTTTAAACTTAAACTGCTCCAATTGAATAGCAAAAATTCACAGTATTGAAACACCTAGTCGAAGACGGGTTATACTGCTAGTATAAATATATATATACTCATGTTGGACACCTCGCCGTGGTGTAATGGTTAGAAAGCTTGTCTTGCTAGATCAATTTCGACTGAGTAGTGAGTTCGATCCTCACTGGGTGCTCCATACTTTAGGCCTTGTGCCACATCTGAGCTATGCTTGGAAAATCACTATATATATATATATATACTCATGTATAAGACTACTTCATGAATATTGCGACACCTGAATTCTTTTTATGAAAATCCTTATTTTTTTCATATAGCTTGTGTATAATATGACTACAGCTTCTGAGCAAAACTAGTAGGGCTACTATAATCCAATATTGCAGTAGTTGACATCA
Source organism: Acanthosepion pharaonis (assembly GCA_903632075.3). Lineage (NCBI taxonomy): Eukaryota > Metazoa > Mollusca > Cephalopoda > Sepiida > Sepiidae > Acanthosepion > Acanthosepion pharaonis. The sequence continues at coordinate 4,284,056 of CAHIKZ030004384.1, read as the reverse complement.
TCCTGGACATAATTTATAGCAAATAAACGGTCTTCATTCTTTTTTTGCAAAATGCTACCCCAAAATGGTGAGAAAAACCACCTAGTGCAAAATATCTGATAAGATTTAGATACAATACTTTTGTTTTCATTCATACCTCATCATGGTAGCTCCTTTACCCTGGGTGTGTTTTCTACATAACCTAAGTGTTTTTTTTTTTCATTTTTCTGCTACATGAGGATAAACCCTCATCCAGTATGTATGCCACTTAAAATCAACAAATACCTTATATAATACATGATTTTTCAGCTCTTCAAAAATATTTCCTGTGTATAATGCTAGCCCCTATTTTTTGTATAAAAAAATGATCATAAAAACTCACACTATACTCTAGTATATATGGTAATGTGAGAGACAGAGAGCAAATAAATAAACAATGGAATCTGGAAGCTGACAAATTTATTATCTGTATTTCTTTGGTAGAAGGGAGATGTGCTGGCAGAAGTTACATATCAAAGAATGGTATTTCTTTAAATGTCAGGAAGCAATGGTTCTTTCAAATCAAGAATGTCAACTGGCTTTGAGTTGCTGACTTCAGCTTTCTATCCTCACTCAATGACTCAAGATAATGGTCCTGATAAATAAATTCAGGTAATTTGATTGACCCAGTATCCATCCTTATAATCACTTTTAGTCTTGACTAAGAATACATTTACACGTGGCAAGAATTCCTCTGACAGTGAGTACGTGTGTTGACTATCTCTTTGACTTTGTGTGAATGTATTTTTAGCATTAATGTAAACATTTGAAATATCTAGTGAACTTTTGGAGGTAGGACACGTTTCATACCACACCTTCTATCGCTACACACACACACACACACACACACACTCACACTAATCACACACACACACACAATCACACACACACACACTCACACTAATCACACACACACACAACACAATCACACACACACACACACATACACACACTGTCAACCAAAAAAATGTATACACACTCCAGGAAAGGAAAAACTTGGACACGTTTCATACCACACCTTCTATCTCTACACACACACACACACACACACACACACACACACACACACACACACACACACACCACACCCACACAATCACACACACACTCACAATCTCACACACACACACACACACACACTCACACTCACACAATCACACACACACTCACAATCTCACACACACACACACACACACACACTCACACTCACACAATCACACACACACTCACAATCTCACACACACACACACACTCACACTCACACAATCACACACACACTCACAATCTCACACACACACACACACACACACACACACACACACACACACACACTGTCAACCAAAAAAATGTATACACTTCAGGAAAGGAAAAACTTTGACACGTTTTATACCACACCTTCTATCTCTATACACATACACACACACACTCACACACAATCACACACATACACACACACACGCACACACACACACACTGTCAACCAAAAAAATGTATACACACTTCAGGAAAGGAGAAGCTTGGCTTTTATACTTTCATCAACTTGCGATAACACTCTTTACTGTAGTATTTTCTCGACAGATCGCATTACCCTCATGATTGTAGCATCAACAAATCCTAAAAAATGCTGTGTATCACAGAAAACTGACTATAATGGTGGCTCTTAGACAAGAAATTGAAAATGTATGTGCAGCAATCCCACTGGCCAACATCGACCATGCATAATTTGCCACACTAATTAATATCTGAAAAGAAAAGGCCACTATTTTGAGCATCTCTTGTAAGTGTAGAGTCCAAAGTTAACTTGTATTAATTTCAGGATGTCCAAATAAATTTAGTATTACAATATCTATCCAAGCTTTTCCTTTCTTGAAGTGTGTATACATCTTTTGGCAGAGTCTGCGTATATCATCAGTCCTTTTTTTTCTTCGAATAATGAGTTTTCATTCTCTGAACCAGACGAGACATACTTCCTGCTTACTATTGTATATTTAAGAAAATTAATGTTTGTTTTGCAATGTATTTTAAGACTCATTTATTTTGAAACAAGAATGAGTGACCCAAGGAAAAATCAAGAACTGTGGAAAAAATTGACTGACACTGTCAATTTTCAAAGTTTTCTTCATCGATTGTTATTCAAAACACCAACACAATTTTGTCTTCCCATCATGCATTACTCTTTATAAGCAAAATATCTTTCACTTTCAAAATCCATTAAAGATTTCATATTTCTTTTTTTTTACCTTATGATTTACTACAGTAAGAGTTCAAGCCGGATACGAGTTGACATTTCTAATCTTGACATGAAAGTTTTGTTTAGCTTTCTTTTTATCCGATTCCAATAAACTATTCTTTGGCTATATTTAGAGAGTCTATTTTGTGGATTTTCTTCTTTGCATACCTTTTATAAGACACTGCTTGTGTAAGTGACCTTGGAAGGTGAAAAACTGACATCGGAATCTGTTCAATATCCACTTTAATATCATTTATAAACCTGAACATAATGCTTTTATAGACAAATGACAAGTTTGAAATGTATGACAAAACACGGATGCACAGGAATATATTTTCTCGTTTCTATTTATGTATACGTGGAAGGAATGTCTACCCAAATATGGGTATATTTTTTTGTTACATATATATATATATATATATATATATATATATATATATATATAAGTAGATGCTTTAATATCATATCCTGTCAGAAAGTAACCAGTCATGTCTCTTTGCAGATTCATTGCTTTTAATATCTGAATTGTATAGGACATAAACTCTATTTCTAACACAATTAAATATCCATAGATATAATGTAAAAGCACACACAAACTTTCTCTACCCAATGATGGTCAATATTCCAAAACTGCAAAAAGGTGTCCATAACACATTGTTTGAATCAAAGCTTCTATTGGGTAGAAATTAACATCACCATGTGAAATTTTTAACCAATCAGAGAAAAATAAAACCTTATTTTCCTCAAGCCTACTTTCAGGAAAACATTTCTTATAAAAACCCACAGATTTCGATATTCAGAAAGAGGGAGATGCCACTGTCTCCAGACCAAACAAAAGAGAAGACGTGGCTACATAAGTTTTTCTCCACCCCATTCCAGCGAATGTTGACAGAAATATGTGTTGACGACTTCAAACGAATCATCTCCGACAAAAAAAAACAAAGATATTCAGTGAATCTTTGTTGATGATGGAAGTCTTTTCTCAACCATGTTTTCTTTTCTGTGAACCAAGTACTTATAAAGAATTGCTGCTTAAATACACACACAATATATATATATATATATATATATATATATATATATATATAAAAAAAAAAAAAGTAATTAATCGAGTCTGAAAGAAACCTCAACAGAATGCAGAAAGCACTAGACGGCCGTTTCGTCCTATATTTGAGACTCATCAGCAGTGCGCATCCACCTGGACAGTTAAGTTTTCAAGCAAACATCATACCAACTGTTCCAACGGGCCTCGTTGACGAAGAGGTTGCAAATCAGACTCAATATAAAATAAATTCGCTCACATATTCCGTGGTGGAACTCAACTGAGATTCTCTCTAACCATAGGACTGTGTCCCGAGGAGCCAAGACTACTATCACCAAGCCGCTCAAACTTGAGCATTAGAAGCCGGTTCAAGCAATAATATACAAATGATAGAAATTATTAGGAGAATTTGATAATTATAATTAAGTAATTCCTCGAGTCTGAAAGAAACCTCAACAGAATGCAGAAAGAGGTTAGAGAGACTCTCAGTGGAGTTCCACCACGGAATATGTGAGCGAGCGGCGCTATATTGAGTCTGATTTGTCGAGACCCATTGGAACAGTTGGTATGACGTTTGCTTGATAACCTAATTGTCCGGGTTTCAATTCTCGGTAGCGGATGTACTACTGCTGATGAGTCCCAAATATAGGACGAAACGGCCGTCTAGTGCATTCTGCATTCTGTTGAGGTTTCTTTCAGACTCGATAAATTACTTAATTATCAAATCCTCCTAATAATTTCTATCATATATATATATATATATATATATATATATATATATATATATATTGATTGTGTGTGTAAGGGAGATGTTATTAATGGATAATCGTGTTTGAGTGAAAATATTAATGGATAAACATGTTTGAATAAGTTTTAAACAGTGAAATTAGTGATCAATGGACTCTACTGAAGGAGGTCTTATTATAGAAAATGGAACTCTTGGCAGGGATCGAACTTGCATTCCCTTTATATTGGGGACGGGCGTATCTACTTCAAAGCAAGGCCCAGATACGCCTTTTATAAATTGTGCATCTCCCATTGCGACATTCGATGTCTATATCTACTCATTTATATTTTCGTGTCCGAAACGGAAGCAGTAATTGTTAAATAATTAATGAACAGTCCATTTGTATTATGATAAACGCTTATAGTAATAAAATCTAATAACGGTTATTGCTAGTGGGTCAGCCAATTTGTATTGGTTATAAATAGAAATAAAAACTGACCCTCTACAATTTTTACAATATCAAATGTAACAAAAACAACAAGAGAAATAATCAAGTAGAAGAAATTGTGAATTTGTTCAACAATAAATATTTTTTATAAACACAACAAATACATAATATATAGTGCAAAAGTTGATAAACACAATAGAGTTCTTTGGTTCTTTGTACTGTATGTGTGAAAATGAGAAGGTGTAGTTGGCTAATTTTGTTTTTATAGGAAAATTAAACAGCTGCTTTTGTTTTTGTATTAAATAGAAAAAAGTATTGTTCTTGACTCACTGATTGTTATAAAGTTATCGCTCTTTAACCAGAGATTCTTCTTGTGGAATAGAATATTTTGTGGGAGTGAGCATTACGCCTGGAAATGGTTGACAAGGTTTGTTGTTGTATTGAAGATAAAGTTCGTCTCCTTTGCTGTGTTGATTTCCAATGAAGTCAAGTGAATTGGTTCAATATTTTACGTGCCCACTGACCAAGTCGCGTCGAAGTTTCGTTTTTATTAGTTCTCTTGGTCACGTGGGGAGGCTCGTGAACATGTTTACATTTTATGGCGTCAACTAGAGGTCAAAATTTGGGTCGGTACCTTCGGACGTATTTGACGACTCTTAATTAATATTTTACAACCAATCAAAATGCATCAGTTGTTATATTTGGTTGGGAGCCTCTATGTGTTTAACTTGCACAAAATTTAAGATTTAAAAAATGTAGGAATCTGATTCTACATTGTCATGAAAATGATGTCAGATTAAAATTATTTGTTACTTATATCAATGAACCTGCACATTATATAAATGCTGTATATATGTGTGATGCACTGATATATAGAGAGGTGCATACATAAATACATGCCTAAAATATATTTTGGTAGTGAGATTCATTTTAAATAAAGTTATAAGTTCAACTGAGAAAACAAAATATTAAATAGATCTAGTCAGTCGAATTACATAAATGTCGTATAGGAATAAAGTGTCGCTGCAGACACTTGGGTTTGAACATGGATCGACAGAGAGCAAGCACAGTCGACCTCATCTTGAAATAATTAGATCACGTGACGGGTAAAGGAAAATACAAACACACATACACACACGCATAAAATATATATATAGAGAAATTAGCGGCGTCTGACCGAGTATTGTTCAAAGACATTATTATTATTGTATCTGTGATTTACAGTCTCTCTCCTACAAACGAGCATTACAAAAATAAATAAACATTCTTTATATATACCTTTGCTCTGTTTTTGCATACATTTTTATGACTTAGATTTAGCACTCTGTAGTGTTTACTAATTTTGCTTTTTGTATATTACACACACACGCGCCCGCGCGATAATTCACCACAAATGGCAATTAACAAAAGAAAAAGGAAGAAATGAAGACGGCGAGCTGATGGCTCGGCTCGCTCCCGAAAAGCTTGTGCCCATTGATCGCGCATACGCGTGTGACAATGTGTCGCCCCCGGGGTGAAACGGATGGTATTTCTGACGCTGCTAGCCACGGCTCGAATGGTGATTTGGACGACGCGACAGGAGGAAGTCTTGCGAGGCAACCGTCATTCTTATCAGGATCTAATCCGGTTCTTTGAGCATCAGCTCAAGATGAAGATTAGAACTGATAGAAAACAATTCAGCGAAAGGTGGGTGAAAGAGGCGAGCTTGGTTCGTTTGAACGGGGCTGGCCTTGATTATCTCTTTTAGGTCAAGCTTACGTCACATCGGGGTGGTTTCTTGAGGAGATCCCCCCCCCCCCCCGGTTAGGTTAGACAAGCTTTTGTGTACCTAATTAATGTGAGTAAGTGTTGTTCCCGGCCTGTTCCTGGCCACTTCTTTGGTTATGATCCAGTTTGAGATTCCCAATCTCCCCAGTTTGTTTTTGCCCCCCCCTTTTTATCTCGTCTGGGTCAGCGTTATATTTTCCCATGCCCGTACAATTTTTTTTTATCCTATTCCCATTCCCTTAGCGAGAGAGCTTCTTGATTTTGTCCCATGGGCAGAATACAGCGGCCTCTTTGTTTTTTGAGGGTTGGACGGGTCTTACTAACACCTGTTATGTTTAATTTGAATTATGTTAATATTTTAGTTTATTATTTTATTAGTTTATTATTGGGTTCATCTCCCTCCCCTCTCATCCTTCATTATGAGATTTTTATGTATTATTTATTATCATTAAATTTTTAATAGCATGGGGCGCGTTTTGTAGGTCCCCCTTGTGAGGATGTGGTATTATGGTGTAAGGAGGATTGATTAGTGATGGATGAGTTCTTGTGGTGAATGGGCAAATTGTAACGAGTGAATGAGTCGTGAATCGGATTAGCTAGGCATAGGATAGTCAGTGAAGACCAGCCTCAACCCCTCCCCTTTTCAGGCCTTGTGTCACAATTGTATTTTTCGATACAATAAATATAAAGAGCAAAAGTGAAAAAAAACCTGAAGAAATGGACAAACGATCACAACACCCTACTCCTGTGCAGACAGGAGTACGTCCGTGGCACATCTGCACAGATGGGTGCATGGCTGCACGCGCGCAAACGCACACACAAACACAAACAATGGTAAAAAAAATTACACCAATAATAAGTGTAAAAAGAAAAAAAAATCTAAAAATGTAAGCAGTAAATTGCTGATATCCCTTGAAGAGTAGATGGACAGGTCCGACGACGAAATTGTGGAGTTGGGATGTTGAAGGTAACATCAATCAGCTAAGGGACAAAGTTTTACTTATATGGCAAATGTTATTAATTACAAAAGACATTTTATGTCAATTAATTTTATTGCTTAACTTTGCCAAATGACAAATAACCCTTCCCAGATAAGCACACACACACGTCGCACCTCGCCAACGTTACAACACTCATTACCCACATCATTAAACTGACCATTTATCTCTACCCCTATTCTGTTGATGACTGAAGAAAATCGGAAGCTTGGACCACATGTCTTCCAAAATAAACCTTATAAAATTTCTAACTGAATTTCCTTCTTATCTGAGAAGGATTATTCTTAATTTGGAAAAATCGGTCAATAAAATTAACTAACACAAAATGTCTTTAATAACAGTTGATATATGAGGGAATCAATATGTTCGTTGCATGAAATATAAATAGTTATTTACTAAACTTTAGTTTTGGTGCAAGGCCATAGTTATTAGCTGAAGTTTGATCTGAAATGTTCACAGTATAAGGAAGGATGTTGATAGATATATGTTGTGTAAAATGATTTAAACTTTTGTGAAAAGTGTAATGAGATATAAAAAAAGCCATATTGAAGGTTGAAAATATAAAGTTTTGAAATGACAGCTCATATCCAATGAAAGACTACATGACATTCGCTATTAGGGTTGATGTTTACATAATGCATAAGAGATATGGTTGGTGTGTGAGAAAACTGAGAGTAAATAAATACGTTGGCTGAACAAAAGATTGTATAAGTCGTATCACTTTAATTTTCAGTGCGATATAAATTTCTTTGCTTAAAGGATGGCTTAGGGAGTTGCTCTTGAATCTTTCGAAAGTTGTCTGTCTGTAGAATGGACATGCTTGTAACAATATGTAAATTTTGTTCCTTGTATCCTTTAGTTATGGATTCCATCTGTAGTTTGATACTTTGCTGCAACTTTGGTAAATCATAGATATACTTAAAGGTAATCACTTTACTGGACTGGATGGTATTTCAGCAGACCTGGTGACATTCTAGGTCAATAGATTAAAGTGTCACTCAAAGTTTCATCATGGCTTTTCAATCATTTCCTCCTTGATCAATTAATAGATTTGGCTTAGTTATAAATTCATCCAATGGGATGTTACTTGATTTCAACACATATGTTGAGTCGATCAGAAGTTAAGAAATCTGTATGCCATGCTCATTTCCATGGCTAAAAATAGATATGACGTTATGATTACTTCCCGACCAATGTGAATCGCTCGTGGGAGCTTATATAGTGATTTTTATAAATACAAAAAAATATCACTTAGTTCGATCTTCATGCACACAACAAGAAGGGCTTTTCTTCAGTGTTAAATTTTAACAGAAAAGAAATGTGTATGTATAACAATTTATGTGAAACGTAGAAGGTAAAGGTTTGCACAAAATATTCCTTCGAGCATATATAAATATAATATTTAAACATATTAACCAAGATAGAAAAATCTTCATAAGAAAGTGGGAGTTTAGATTATTCATTAGTATCTGAAAAATTTTCTTGGTAGAGTGTGTGGATGAATTTCACGTGGCGCTGTCAATGTCTGAACCAGTTTGGAGTTGATAGGTCAACGTAGTAGCGGAAGCTTTTGCTGATGAATAAGTCACTGAGTGAATTTAGTTTGTGATAAAATTTTACAAGCTGGTATTGGCCTTGAAAAATAAAATTCATATCGAGTGAGTTGTGTTGTTGATTGTGGAAGCTTAATGGGGTAGATTCTAATATACAAAATTGTCTGTTTTATGTTCTACGTTTTCCGGAATGCATGTTGAAATATGGATTTCGTGAACTATACTTTTGTGGATCTATAACGTTTAATTGCTCTAAAGGAAAGTCCTTTCAGTAATGTGTTAATATAAACTTGGATCTTTGTGCTCTCAAAAAATAGTGGGTCAAAAGTACGTTTAACCTTTGACCCCGCTTTTGTTTTAATTACCTTCATTCCTCGGCAATGGTTATTAAAGCGATTTAATTTTAATAAACCTTGTAAAATTTCTAACTAAATTTCATTCTTATCTGAGAAGGATTATTCTCAATTTGGAAAAATCGGTCAATGAAGAATTAATAATCCAATAAATAGATTATAAAATTATTTTATTAGAATTATAATAAAACCTTAACATATGATGAAAGTTAATTTACACATTTTTTTGTTCTTGAGAATTTACAACAAAAATATGAGGTACTATTTATTGGATTATTTATTTACAAAAATAATTTTATACTTACATTCTAAAAGCTAATACAGGTAGAACTAATACAATGCAATATTTATCATTTACCAATTTATAAGGAAATAAATATGAACACAAGTTCTTTCAGTAATGTGTTAATATAAATATATGATTATTAAAGTGATTATTAGAATTGTAATAAAACCTAAACATTTGATGAAAGTGTTATAGACAAGCGTATGGTTGCAAGAAAGAAATACGACAACAGCAGAAATAGATTTACGTGGTTTATTTCAACAGGAACGTGTGGGTTTGGAACATCTACCTTGTAGTAAAGTTCATAAGCCGACTTCGGATCTAGGTCGATCTCTAATAGTAGTTCACACATGTTGACGGTGGTTGATGCTCCCCTGCTGTCAGCTGCTGACCGTGACAGGTCTCTACCCTGGGCACCTGTGGACTGCCTGTTGAACTTCCGTGTGACCCCTTTTATAGCGTTTTTTATGGCTTAACAGGCTCGAAAAAAAGTTTCGAAACGAGTATAATTAGGAGGAAGCATTTTTATTGGACGAAAATAGAACACTTTAAATATTATTTTATTTTTTGACCGGAACTCGTGTGTCGGGAACATTTGTAAATGAAGATAATGGTCATTTTTTGACGAGGTTTTGTCCCGTTCACATCCGGTTCTCGCTCTTGAGTATTTGCCTGTAAATCAGCCGATATATGTCTTATTTTATTTTATAACAAAAGTTAATTTATACATGTTTTTGTTCTTGAAAATTTACAAGAAAAATGTTAAGCACTATTCATTTATTAGATTGTTTATTTGCTTGTTGGAATGGTTGATAAAACATCAGCAAATTGCCAATTGATTCGGACTTTATAAAATGGTAAATAATTATTTCCTTATAGCTGGTTCACATATTTTAATAATTTTGTATATTTTTATAAAGAAACAATTGCTTTCGTATTTATTTCTTTATAAATTGGTAAATGATAAATTTGGCATTGCATTAGTTTTAATTAGTTTTTAGAATGTTGTGAATATAAAATTATTCTTGTAAATAAACAAATTGAGAAATTAATAAGGTTTTTAATGTTTTATTTTTGTAAATACTCAAGAACAAACAAATTGTCGGAGTTAGCTCCTACTTAATTTCCTAATTATCACTAGGGATCGCTATCCCTATGCTATAAATACTGGGCGACTTCTTGGCTCGTTTTCTTTTTCAATTTGCATTTCAGCGGGTACATTTAAAAATGTGATCTCTCGTAGAAATCTGTGTTTTAGTCCACTTGTGGAAAAACACCATGAAACAGAAATACACGTACGTACGAACTTTCACCAATATACAAACACCTTTTACTTTCGCACACAAACACAAATGTTGATGTCTTTGTCACTTGAAAATTTGTTGTTTAATACATATTTTGTTGATATATATATATATATATATATATATATATATATATATATATATATATATATATATATATATATATATATATAACAAATATATATATTAAAACAACAAATTATATATATATATATATATATATGTATGTATATATATATATATATATGTATATATATATATATATATATGTATATATATATATATGTATATATGTATATATATATATATATATATATGTATATATATATGTATGTATATATATATATATATATATATATGTATGTATATATGTATATATATATATATATATATATATATGTACATATATGTGTATATATATATGTATATGTATATATGTATATATATATATATATATATATATATATATATATATATATATATATATATATATATATATATATATATATATATATATATATATATATATATATATATGTGTATATATATATGTATATATATATATATATATATATATATATATATATATATATATATATATATATCGGTCTTGTTTGTTTTTTTTTTACATCTTCAGTTGGACTCAACTTGAGTCCGCCATTTTTTTGTAGTTGGACCTTCTAGCAGGAATAAACAGCACGACGTGTTCCTAATTCAACAACACGCAAACCCACACGGTCTTCTACAGTATAAATTTACTTTCACTATGTTTAGATTTTATTACAATTCTAATCATGGCTTTTGAAAATACATTCGAGGAATGAAGGTAGTTAAAATAGTAACCGTCCTTTTGACACTTTTTGTCGGCATGAAGATCCAAGTTTTTCATTTTCATTTTAATTTTGAAAATAATTTTGCTAGTTGTAGGGGAAAAAAGTTTTTCTATTAAATTATAAAGTCAGAAGTTTTGTTTTTTTTAGGTAAAAATAAAAAGAAGTAGAAGATGATATTTATACAATTTCTTTGTAACTGGTATGTGTTTTGTGTGAAATACGTAACTCAAGATTGTAACTTAAAGCAACTGCAAATCCAAGTTCAAATATAGAAAAAAAAAAAAGACAATTATTTTAGGATCAGTAAGAAAAACGTCTTTCAAACTAAAAACTTCTCATTTGGACTTCAAAGAATGCAGCTGACAGTATTCGGATAAGTTGCTAAAGTTTGAAAAGACGTTTTTTCTAGATTTATGGACCGATCACAATGACTAACTTTTGTATAAGGAACCCTGTCTACAAGCAAAACCTGTGTCGTCCGTTCGTTCATATGCCCACACACATTCTCTCTCTCTCTCTCTCTCTCTCTCTCTCTCTCTCTCTCTCTCTCTCTCATCGAACACACAATCTGTCCAGTGAAAGAGAGTCAACTTTCCACTTTGTGTGATTTACATTTTCCAACAACTGTCTGTAATTTTATATTCAATAAGAAATATAAATTTCACTTCACGCCATCTTTAAAGATGAACATTTTCTATGATTTGTTAAAAATAACTGTTTCAGCTGTTATGGAAACCACATTCTTTTTTTCAATCATTTATCACAACGTTATATTTTTGTTAGGAGAAGACAATTTACCTGGAGTCAGAATTATGAAACTGTCAATTTCTGTTGTAAGTATGAAGTAGTGCGGTGTCTGGTGGTTTCCTTGATGGTAGCATCGCTTTATTGTCCATCTACGGAGAAAAGGAAAGAGAAGGCTTTGTTTGTCAAAGTCATGGAGTGGAGTTTGCTGCTATTTGAGAGAATAACAGGCGATAATTTGTCGGAGTTAACTCCTCTTTAATTATCCAAATATTTCACTAAGGTACGCTTTCCCTGCACTATAAATACAGGACGATTTCTTTTCTCATTCTCTTTCTACTTTGCATTTCATCGGACACATTTAAAAATGTGATCTCTCGCAAAGATCCACGTTTTCGTCCACTTGTGGGAAAATGCCATGAAACACACATACACGTACGTACGAACATTCACCAAAATACAAACTCTTTACGTTCACACACAAACACAAATGTTGATGACTTTGTCGCTTGTAAATTTGTTGTTTTATATATATATATATATATATATATATATATACACACACATACATATAATTGTAGATAACTAGACTCGTGTTGTCTGGCTCACTAGGTGTATCGATCTATCTATATATATGAGCATAAGCTCAGTATATTGGACGATTTGAATGAAGCCATTCGCGTGGAAGTCGCCCAGATTGACACAGCAATGCTGTGTTATAAAATAAAATAAGACATATCTCGGCTGATTTACAGGCAAATACTCAAGAGCAAGAGCCGGATGTGAACGGGACAAAACCCCGTCAAAAAATGACCATTATCTTCATTTACAAATGTTCCCGACACGTGTTCCGGTCGAAAAATAAAATAATATTTAAAGTGTTCTATTTTTCGTCCAATAAAATGCTTCCTCCTAATTATACTCGCTTCGTTTTTCGAGCCTGTTAAGCCATAAAAAAACGCTATAAAAGGGGTCACATGAAAGTTCAACGAGCAGTCCACGGGTGCCCAGAGTAGAGACCTGTCGCGGTCAGCAGCTGACAGAAGGGGAGCATCAACCACCGTCAACATGTGTGAACTACTATGAGAGATCGACCTAGATCCGAAACCGGCTTATGAACTTTACTACAAGGTAGCTGTCCCAAACCCTCCATTTCCTGTTGAAATAAACCACGTAAATCTATTTCTGCTGTTGTCGTATTTCTTTCTTGCAACCATACGCTTGTCTATAACAGCTGGAAAGAGTGGAGACCAACTTCCAAGAACTCCTTCAGAAATGCAAACACACACTACAGGAGGGATGTTGTTTTCCACACTTGATTTTATCAAATGCTAGTTCAATACGAACGCATTTATGTCAATAGAATTTTTTGAAGCTAAAATTAATGATGTTGTGAATTTTTCAAAAACTTTGCTTCACCTTGTATGATAAATAAAAGTTCAAATAGGATCGTGGAACTTTCTTTTTTTATTATTAAGGTTTCTCATTAGCTAGAAATTTACGATCACATCACACTGAAACATTGATTCCGGTACAATTACTGAAGTTAAGCAAATTCAAACCTGGTGAGTAATTAGATGGTGACCGCTTGGGAATACCAGGTACTCTAATCTTGGATTTGCGGGTGGTATAAAAGATAATAGAGAGCCAAATTCTAGATATATTCACTTACATGCAAATACCCTTGGGAAATGCATGAATCCACCTCTTCCCCCCCAGCTAAGGGTTAATTAGTAAGACGTGTATCATTAAATCATTATTATGGTAAAAAATTCTTACAATGTAAAAATATTTTTTCGACTTTAAATAATTTGCAAAGGATTGATAAACCGTAAAAAAGTAATCAAGCAAAAAATAATTGGCTAGGAAAAAAATGGACACGTTTATCCCCAAGTTAGGTTTGGATTAGATTTTTGTAGAGCCGGATATAATCTCATTGTTGAACATTTTGCTGGTTTTAGGGTAAAAATGCAGAAAAACGACCCCTTTTGCGCGCATATTATGATTACATCATGAAGAGGGATTTTTGTGAGAAAATTTACAGAAATTTAAACCCAATCTTAACCGGTTTTTAAGTTACTTTTAAATAGTACGTTTAACAAAGAAATTTCAAGACAAAATATCCGCCATAATTAAAATAGTCAATGAAATATACCGATTTCATTTTTTTTCTACAAGGGCAGGAGGAGGGAGCGTTATGAGGCATTTTTACATTGTTTTTTTTTATTAAATTTGTTTTCAGGTATCGGAGTGAAAACTTTCAGTTGAGCTTTGGCTTACTGAGCTTGTCTCTATTAAAATGTTAAAAGTGGCTCAGTTGTAAATTTCCAACCGTTTACCACCAACCCGAAGTAGCATCATTTTTACTTTCTTGGCTTCTGCTGTGTTAGAGAATAGATCATAAAAATGTGTTCACATTTTTGTTTAAATAGCATAAAAAGTTTGTGCATATCAACGGGAATCGGCTAATTTCATTGGTGGATGTGTAAATCTGTCAACCATCTTAAATACAGTTCATTTTAAACGTAAAGTTTCATTCAGTTTGGTTCGTACTGAGTAACTCCAAAATGAAACGGATTGTTCACACATCGATTGAATGAAAATTGTGCTACATATCTGAAATGACTTGCACTTTTTCAGCTGTGTTTAGTAAGGAAAAATATCGGTAATAAGGCTTAGCAAATTATTAAACGCAAACATTTAATTAGAATTTTAATTTAAAAATCCCACTTCTGACACCATGTTATAGTTTTATGGATTCTATGGTATTCCTTCCTTCTCCTTTCAGTCAATATAAATCGATATTGATTTTCAAGTGAGTTGCATGAAGAAGTAATGCCGTTACCTAATAAGGAAAATTCGGCATTTATTGACTGAGCAGCAAATGCCATTATCGGTTGAAATTTATAAAATCTTTCTCGTAAAAAGGTTTTTCAGGAAAATAGGTTTCTCAAGTCCAGTAGCTGTTATCGCTCTTTCTAGTATTGATGCAGGCTTTCATTATTGTAACCTTTTGTTTGAAATAGTGTGGAACGTCATTATTTTCATTATGTCGTTATTTACTCTCCAATTTACATGTGAGATCCATTTTAGTTGTAGTCCTGGGTATGACGATAAACTATATCCGGCAGCAAGGCATCTGATCAGGAGATTGGGGGTTTTGAGGAGCGTGGAATGTCTTCTTTTGTGTGTCATGTCCCTTCAAGGCGTGGATGATCATGGCTCTCCATAACTTTTTTGTAATTCTAAGTAAGGCTTGTCTTTTTGCTATCTCTCCTAAATCCTGTTCTGTCAACTATTTACCCAAGTTCGTTAGGTAGGTTTTATGTTCTGCATTTCTTTGCCCCCCCTTGTCTTCAATATGTCCAAGTGAATGTCAAATTTGTCAATTCCTTTTGACTCATTATGTATTCGAGTAATTTCCTTTCTGTCCCTTTCTGATTGTAAGCATAACTATACTTTTTTGTTTCCCCTCTTAATTGCTGTTGTTCACAGGTTCACTCTGACCTGGGGTGGTAGCACTTGTTAGGGTCCCAGATATGGGCAAATAGTGACCCCACCCAAACAAATCACTATGAAAGTATAAAAAATACAATTTTTAAAGTAAAAATACCAGCAATACATTTTTATATAAAAAAAATTACCAACAATACATTTTTTAAAGCAAAATAAACCAGAAATACATTTTGTCTGTAATTGAAGGCTTACAACTGCGTTCAAAATATATTTAGTTGAAGCCATAAAATTGTGTTCAAATTATTTAGATTTCTGCATTAAACAGCCCATAGAAGTTGATATGCCACTAAACAAAATCAACCAACCAGCCACATGAATGAACAATTTCAGGATATTAATCCATATAATATCGTAGAATTTCTGAAAGAAATCAATATGTATTCCAAAATATAACTTCAACAAAACTACTACATACTACATTTACCACCGCCTCTAGTAATCATGTCCACACAAACATGTATATGCACAAAATCTGAGTATCATCTACCATGTATTCAATTGTGAAAGCAGAATAACATATATCATGTTTTTATTACATAAAAGCTCCCAGGAAAATGAGCCAGCAAGGTGTTGAAACAAATCAGTCATTTTAGTTAGTTGTTGCCGTTGTTGAAAGTTTTCAAGTGATGTAATTTCTGTTATTTGGTGCAGTACTTTGTAATTAACTTTAATGATATGGAAATAGTTATTGCCTCAGTTACATGTGAGAGGTGTATGTGTGATTTGTATGTATAGTCCTCCTTCTAACGAGAAATGAGCATTGAAATACGAAACTTTGAATCACACAATTCAGAACAATATCAAACACTTTAAAACATTTGGATGATGCTTTAAATTGAGATTACAAATCAGTCTGGGTGTCGTTACTTGGCCTTCCAAGAAACGGTACGCTGAGACATATTGAAAAAGGATTTCTTCTTCTTCGTCGTCTTCAGACCGTTGCCGATCATAGTTCTCCATAATTTCCTGCCCTTTGTAGCTCTTAGTCGTTTTGTTATCTCTCCTAAACCCTATTTTGCAATCCAGTCCGTTAATTACGCGATCTTTCCTCTATGTCCTGAGCGTCACATTTTCCAAGCCTGTTTCCTCATTATGTGCCCCAGAAATTTCATCTGTCTTTTTCTCATGCTACGCACACGTCTCCTTTTTGTTTCCATTTTCTCTAAAACTTGGTTGTTGCTTGCATGTTCAGTCCATGGTATTCTCGGCATCCTTCTGTAGAAGCACATTTCTGTTGTCTCGCCTCTTCTTCATATTTGAGCAGATTGTCCAGCATTCACTGCCATATAGGGAGAATGATGATAAAAATTCAGTTTTCATTTCTTGTTACTAACGAAATTTTGCCGTTTCTTCATACTTTGCTTAGCATTTGAAAGTCATCTTTCGGTATCTCAGTGTGTCTTCAGATTTCAGTGCTGTACTTTCTGTCCTCTGTTAATACATTTTTCAGATATTTAAATTGTTGTATTTGTTTCGTTTTGGTGTCTCTAATTTGTAATTTTCATGCTGGGCTGCTCCCTTTGCTGACAACCATGCATTCAATTTTCTTGCTATTGATGTTTAGTCCTTTCTTCTATCTTTCCTTTACTACGTTTTTCCGGAGTTCTTGTAGTTGCTATTTCTGCGATCAACACTGTCATCTGCATATCTTATGACATTAGGATTGTGGCCGCCAGTAACGAAACTTGGTAGGACTTCTAACTCTCAGAATCACCTCACTGTATAGTTTGAATACGTCTGGAGAGACGACACATCCTTGTCTTACTCCGCTTTCTATTTTTGCTTATGAACTGAATTCATTATCTATCTGAATGCAGGCAGTTTTTCTTCCAGTATACATTTTAACGTACGTTATCAAACACTTTTGGATAATCTATAAAATATAAGTACACTTACTTCAGTATTTGTGTTGCTCTTTCTTATTTCATTCTGAACATAAATATTTCAGTGTTTTTTTTTCTTTAACGTACGCACTGTTCTAGTACTATTTCCGGTCTAATTCTGCTGCGCGGTCTATTTATCAGAATTCGGATAATAAGTTTTATTATATGGCTCATTAGGCCGATTGTCCGACGGAGTTCACGTTCGTTTTTAACAGTTTTCTTAAGCAGTGCTATGAAAATGGATCTAGTTATGTCGTCTGGTGTATCACCACTGTTGTATATTTCATTCACCATGTATATAATTTTGTCAATGCCGAAATCATCTAAAGATGCCACCCTCTCTATTACAATTCCGTCTGATCCTGCTGCTTTATTTCTGCTCCGTTTATCCTGTGCTGATTCCACTTCAGGTGTTAATATTTCTGGTCCTTCATTAATCTCCAGCTTTTCAAATGTAATGTCAATCGACATCTCCAATTGCCTTGATCTATCCACTACCCTTCTCCTCATCCTTTCTTCTATCACTCCTATTTGATCTTGCTCCAAACTTTCTGTAACCCCTTGCGTCCTAGTGGCTTCCCACCTTGCTTGGGGTGAAACGCTTAAAAAAAAAAAAATTCTGTGTATTGCGGGTTGTCCTCACTTGTCGTAAAAGTGTTCTCTCATGTATTCGTTCCATCTCTGGAGTATTTTTCTATTTCGGATATCAATGCCCCATTCTTGCATTTTATGCATCCTGTTGATATGTATGTCTTTTGTTCTGTTAATTCTCTTATTTCAGTTTTTTTAGTTTTTATTAGACATTTTTATATATGCCGTGTCTTTTTAGGACGTGGACGATCGTGACTCTCCACAATTGTCTGTTCTTTATAGTTTTTAATAATTTGTTGTATTTTTGTTATTTCTCCTAAACCTTGTTCAATTTACTCAAGCTCGCTTTGGAGGTCATACGTTGCTTTCCTTCGTCCCTCTTGTCTCCAATCTGCCCTGTGAGTATCAAATTTGCAAAACCCTCTTTTCCCAACAAAATAGTGTCATAAAACGGTTAGATAAAAAATGTTCTATGTATATTTAGTTAAATATTTAGCTATCCCCCCACGTGGGATCGAATGTGGCACAAGGCCGAGTTTAATGTGGGTCATCCGAGCTCGTAGGCCCGGCCAAAAATATAGCCTTCGAACCCGCCTAGGCGGGTTCGAGGCCTGTCAACCTCTCCGAACGAAACCTTGCCCTTCGGCAAAGTTTCGTCCGGGTTCCTCCCTGCTAATGCAGAGAGTTAGACAGACGGCAGTTGCTGTAACTTTAATACATCTATTTATAGTATATTTCATTTCAGCTATTATGTATATTTAGTTATTTTGCATCGATGTACAGTTAATTATATGAAAAGTATGTTTATTCATTAGTTGGAAATACAATAAATTAAAAATTCGTATGTGTACGAATATTCGTTTCACCCTACTGAATATATATATATATATATATATATATATATATATATATATATATATATATATATATATATATAAGTGTACATTGAAATCAACACTCAGAGGCGAGACTGTTTGCTAGACTGCGTTTAGCATGAAATAAACTGTCCTCTCTGGGTGTTGACTTCAGTGTCCACTTTCATATTTACGTACGCTTTATCCTTGATATTGAACACTTTAACCCATTAATATACCATACCATAAAACTATATTTTATCACAAACATTAAATATATATATATATGTGTGTGTGTGTGTGTGTGTGTATGTATGTGTATGTGTGTGTGTGTGTGTGTGTGCGCGAAAACAAAAGGTAAACTTTTCTTTGCCAACGTGTTTCCTTCGCTGATGGACATTATCAATACAAATGTAAGGATTTTATTTTGTGGCATGTATTTATAAACAGAAATAAAAAAATATTGTCATGTTTTCATCATTTTTACATTCAAGAATGCTCAAAAATATTCTTAAGGTTAACTGTAAAAGTCAAGGTAAACCGTGGATGATGCTAAGGGATGTAAGTTAATGCCAAATGAGTGAGTAAATGTTGAATTTTTTATTTTCTCATATATATATATATATATATATATATATATATATATATTACTGTAATTATTATTTTATTTTAGTTTGATAAAGTATTTTTTTTATTTATTCAGTTTTAATAATAGAAGGTTTTGATTTAACCGTTTTCTTTTAATATATACGAGGTCTGATTAACATTATCGGGACTGTTGCTATGGCAATGGGGTTAAAGTACATAGAGTGAAGCCATTTGACACTGATTGGCTTTGAACTCTGTCGCACATACACACTAACTTATAATATTCCCGATCACTTCCATTATTTATAGCAGTTCTTGGAAAGAACGTGTGTAGAGTGTAGGTCATCTTACCACACAACAGAGATTCCATCAGTGACCATGTCTTGTGCGGCAGGTTTCGGCCAAGTACAATATTCCCCAACTCTGACACCTACGGTAATTCATAGATATCTCTTCTGGCAACTGTTTTCTCTTCAAAAATCAAATCCCACTTGAAAGGAACAAGGTTTCAAGACGTCGTGAAAATCCAAAAAAATGCGACGAGAGAACTGCTCGCTATCCCATAAAACGAGTTCCAGGAAAGCTTCAATCAATGGAATTGACGTTGGATGGAGAGTATTGTTCCAGAAGACGACTACTTCGAAATACTGTTATGTGTTAGTTTTCTTTCTGTAGCACAAGTCCTCATACTTTTTGATATGATCTCGAGTATCATCATCCTATTAGCCTCTTCAAGGACTGAACACACTGAAACTAACAGGCACAAAAAATACCCATTAGAATCCAGACGCACATATAGACTAACACCACAAAACAAAAATACACGACATCTACTTGAAAAAGGAAAAAGAAACAACATAGAACTCAAGTTAACGGAACTGTAACGGGCCATGGGTTTGTGTGTTGTTAAATTAAGAACACGTGTGTAACTCCTGATAGATTTAAAATGTCCACTACAAGAACATGGCGGACTCAAGTTGAGTCCAACCGAAGATGTACAGAAAGCAAACAAGACCGATATATACATACAAACAAGTATATGGATTAAACAACAAAATTTACAATGGACATAGACATTAACATTTGTATTTGTGTGTGAACATAAAGAGCTTGTATCTTGGTGAATGTTCGTACGTACGTGTATGTGTGTATAATGTTCATGGCGTCTCCCACAAATGGCAAAACGCTATCTTATGCGAGAGCTTACATTGTAGATGTGTTCGCTGAAATGAAGAAATGAAAAAGAGAATTTACCTCACCTCCACGCGAGGTAAGACGCGGCACGAGTCCCGAAGAAAAGAGAACGCGGCAAGAAGTCGCTCTGTATTTATAGTGTAGGGAGAGCGCCCCCTAGTGATCCATTGGGAAATTAAGGAGGAGTTAACTCTGACAGAACTTTCTCCTCCATAAGTCATTTCCAAAAACATCTCATGAAGCTTAAATAAAAATGAAACCTGTTAAATTTATACACATTTCCTATTTATTCCTTAGTTTGTCAGATTTTAATCCATATTTGATCCTAATTTTATGGTCATAATAATCACAACACTGGCGCCCTGGTAGGAATCTCATCAAGAGTGACTAAATCATACTCACGAGCAAATGAAATTCTGAAATATATCTTATTTACAGAGATTTAGTTGCTGCAAAATAAAATGTACCTCTTATTTTTATTTAATTTTATTTATTTGTTGCTGTTGTTTTTTGCTTTATAACTTCGCTAATGTTAAAGTTCATGACAGGATGTGTATTTGTATTTGAAAGAGACGCCATTAATTAGTTCAGGTGCAAAAGGCTACAGACTTTTTCCTTTTTAACCATATTACCTTTTTTATGTCTTTTTAACCATCCGAATAGGTGTATCGAATAAAACAAGGAAGAGATTGAAAGGAAAAATGAAAAAAAAGAAATAACTTCTTTCTTATATTAAAGTAACAAGTACATTTAATTAGAGAACA
This sequence comes from Acanthosepion pharaonis, assembly GCA_903632075.3. Classification (NCBI taxonomy): domain Eukaryota; kingdom Metazoa; phylum Mollusca; class Cephalopoda; order Sepiida; family Sepiidae; genus Acanthosepion; species Acanthosepion pharaonis. The sequence continues at coordinate 4,262,363 of CAHIKZ030004384.1, read as the reverse complement.
AGACTGAACCGAAAAGGATAAATTCACAAGTAAGTGAAAATACAATCTTAAGATTTTTTTAAAGCGTCTCATTAAAGCAGATAACGTAATTCACAAAATTTTTGATAGACATGAAAGGTTGATTGTGGAAAGAACCAAAATATTTCAGACACTTGAATCAGTTGAGCATACGAAATCACTGAAAGTGATTTTAACTCTCGGACAGATGGATGGAACTTTATTCAGTCAAAGAATGCCGGAATGGCTAAAGCTGCATCCTGTTGCGGACCAGTGTACACGTTATGAGATAAATACGTGTGTCTCCTGAAGTGGCACAACAAATATGGCAGACTGGGGATGAGTTTACATAAGGAAATGTAAAGAAACAACAAGAATATATGTACAAATAAATGATAACGTATTCACAACAAAAGGTTACGAGTGACAAAGACAATAATATGTGTATAACAAATTAATGTGGAAACTTTGGGGTCAAAAGTATGTGAAGTGAGTTAATGTGCGTGCGTGTGTACGTACGTTTGTTTGTGTATGTATTTTTCATGGCGCTTCCCAAATGGGAAAACGTAATCTTCCGCGAGAGATTTACATGTCGTATAAGCGTAAAAGTAAAAAGAGATTGTGAATACTTATCGCGGAGTATTTAAAGTACGGGAAAGCGTCTCTTAGGGAGTTTCGAAAATTAGGTGGAGTTAACTCGACAATCTATGCATGTGGCTTCTATAGTTATAGTCATTGACTCCGGACGTAGGTGTAGACAATGATCACCTTTCAAAACGCTTTTGTTTTTATCTTTAAGCTTAAATTCACTCATGCGATATTATTATAAAAATCTGTCAGGTTACAATATTGTAGAAAAACAATTCCTGAAACGGAATCTCTGGCTTTCCAATTACTTTATAACTGCAGATCTACAGACATTTTTTTTAATCATTTCATCCCAAGCAAGGTGAAAAATCCCCTAGGACGCAGGGGGTGCAGGAAGTGAAAGAAAATGAGAACAAGAAGATTGAAAATGGGAAGGATTGAGGAAAAGATAAAAAAAAAGAACAGGGTTCAAGAAGACAGAAGATGGTGATTGACATTGCATTTAAATTTTTGAATATTGTAGTTATCAGGGAAGCAAGAAATGGGAAGGGAGTTCCATAGATGGGAAGAACAATTGAAAAACCTGTTAGGATAGAAGTGGCGTTTGCATGTAGCTAATTCAACAGTAAAATAATGAGACAGAATTGTCAATTTAGGAGCACGCTTAAATTCATGTAGTCTGGGAACCTGCAAAAAAATGCCGATCCAAGCAGTTGCCATGATAATATTTGTAGAACAGACAGACAGAAGCCACGTCAGGTTTGTGAGAAATTGACTGGAGACGAGATGCCTGATCAGGATCGATTTTATTGCAGACTCTTCTCTGGATTTTGGCAAGAATCTTAAGATGCACAGTAGGAGCACCAGACCAGATATAGCAACAGTTTTTAATAAACGAACGAATAGTAGATTTATAAATGTATAAGATTTACTCTGACGAGAAAAAGTGTCTGGGACGATACACTGAAGCAATTTTCCTTGCAGAAGATATAGCAATTGACTCGATATAGTCGGTCCAGAAAAGGCTCTCTGTGGTGTTTGATTGAAAGAAGTTCTCTCTAATACATGTTTTATTAAAAATGATTAACAAGGTACTTCTGTTAAGGTCATTGTGTTTTTCTTGTGTGCGTGCAAGAGATTTCTTCTTTGGGACATAAATCATGTAGAAATTTTCTAAATAATTTTTCTTTAGCCATTTCCGATGAGTTTGATTGTGCTATTGCATATGGTATCTAAATTGCTGATATGTATGTATGTTTTTAATTCCTGAACACGATCGTTATATTTCGGCCGTGTTCGTAGTTGGTTGTTGTTTCATTATGAGTGCTTCTATTGTTTTTAGACGTTATTTTACAGTTAGAACTGTATGTTTGCTAAATATGTTGCGTATAAAAGTTGGGATGTTTTGCTGTTGACTTAAATGGGATCTCATGCAGCTATGTACCAAGAGATGCAAAGTGAGCGGTATTTATTAAGGAATGGTGATATGTCCGGTACTACTTAAATACACTGGTCCACTCATAAAAAATAGGAAAATTTTTCGAGGGAAATCATTTTTGTTGGTTCGCATTCTTTAGACAATCCTTAGGACCCAATATTTGTCAGAATCGAAAAATATTGATTTGTTATCGTTTTAAAAGGGGCCTTGTTAGAGTAAACTGTGGGTTTAAGGAACTCTCTAAAAAGGAGTTAATTTTATATTTCCTGTATATTTTATCTGTTGTAAATCAGTTGGGGAATAAACCAGTTAAGTTGTACATCTCTTCTTCCATTCTCTTCCTACTTACCTCTTGTCGTTATAGTATGTCCACTTATCACGCTACTTCAACAGCTCTGTTTATAATATCGATAGAGTGGCTTATCAATTCTTGAAGAGAATTTAAGATAAATAATTACGAACTCTTGAAGAGTTATCGCCCTTAGGTTGTTACATAACTACTATTTACAAATGTCAAGTTTGAAAAATGAGATAACGACATCGTTCGTATTTGCATATACGTCTTTGAATTTTTAAAAACATCTTTAGACTTTTTCTTTTCTCTTTTTTTTGTATAGGATTTTTTTCCGAAGTATACGCACAAAAAATGTTCGTAATTATTTATCTTAAATTAATAATGAAAGGATACATAATTTTATTATTTTTGTAAACTTTCGTTCTTTACTTAAAGATGTACATACTGAGTGTTCATTAAGGGATTTTTTCTGTAACCCTAACTTCAAAACATCTATTTTTGTATGCAAAGAAGCTGTAACTTGATAGGGACCAAACTGACACTGCATTGTTATAAACAGAACATCCTTTATAATTCTATAAAAAAAAGTCAGTATTTTTCGATTCTGATAAAGAAAGTCTAAAGAATGCTAACCAACAAAAATGATTTCCTAAAATATATCTTTTCCTATAAACTATGAGTCTAAGGTGTACACTATGGCTGGTATAATTAATTATGTATTTATGGTAAAATGGAAAAATTTTAAAAATGACAAGGACATGTAGATCCTTATATGAACCCTGTTGTGTGTGTTTACATGAAAAATTGCAAATTATCAGTTTCTTTCATAAGAATGCTTTATTAAACCAAAGATCCGAGTTAACGGTAAATTGTAAACACAGTCTACATTTTACCTTACAATTCCATTAGACTTGGAATTTGACTTTGTTTTTTCTTCTTTTTTTTAGATTTTAGTTAAACTGTGTTGCACCTTAAATGGCTTGCTTATCTTTCTGTCAGTATTAATTTAGATTTAATACAATTTTGTATTAATCTCTTAGTAGTGTTTGTAACCATCTTGTACCAATGTATTGGTAATGGATTAGTATTTAGAGATTTCGTATTGATTAATTATTGTTATTAATACATATAAAGTAGCTTTCGTCAACAGTTGTATATTAATTTATCAAGTAAGCCTATGGATTTAAATTATTTATTGTTTTCATAAAGACGACATATATTTATCAACTATAAAAATATAACTTGTCTAGCTTTTTGTTAAATTACTATTTAATTTTTCTTAAGAAATGACACCGTCTAAATGTACAACATGTATTTATTTATATCCTCTCCTGTTTGGTATCTTTTGCTTGTCGTTGATTTCAAATCTACAGGTCATGACCCATTCATGGAAAATAATTTCTTAATTTTTGCTTCTTCCTTTAGTTTCAATTTAACGTAGGTTTTATTTGATTGGTTGATCTCAGTAACGCCCACAAACCTTATAACCACTCCTCTTCTTTTGTTTTTTGTTTCTTTTTTCGTAAAATAGAGGCTGTATTTTGCTTTTAAATCTGATTACATCGTTCACTCTCTAGTAACTTACAATACCCGGATGAGATGCGTTGTATGCGCATCAAAACACAACTACAATTATGTAGCGATTTAGATATGTTTTCAATGTAATATCCGAAAATAAAGAATATTGTACCTAGATATATATATATATATATATATATATATATATATATATATATATATATATATATATACACAAAAGCTCAGTTATCGCAGAAGAATAAAACAAGAAAGTTATTGGATTATATGACCCTGCTGAGTGGCATTGCCCGAAACTCTGGATTCTGTCAAGTTCATTAATATATTATATATATATATATATATATATATATATATATATATATATATATATATATATATATATATATGCGTTTGTGTCTGTAAACATGATATATATATATATGTGTGTGTGTGTGTGTGTGTATATATATATATATATATATATATATGTGTCTGTAAACATGAAATCAGTATGTTTATTCTCTCTAGCCGTACCATCTATATTTCGGATCTGGACAAACATAGTTCTCCACATCTTCATGTCTTTTACTGCTCTAATTCTTACTCCTTTACGGCCTTTCTTTGCTTCTGTTGTCCTCCATTTATTCAAATTCATCAAGTAGATTACTAATATTTTCTTTTCCTTCTCCTAGATTCAGTGTGCCTTGTGGGTGTTGAATTCTCTAACCTTTCTTTTCTACTTATAATTCCTTTGCAGTTTATGTAAAGACAATAGGCAAGGACATATTTCACTATTTTTGTTAACTTATTTACGAAAAGATAACGCCTGCCTGGAGTCAATGAATGCAATTATTCTCTGAACGTTTGGTAACTATCGCCTTCGACCATACTTCTGGCCATTATCAATATCAGGAAATAGCTGCAGATCTAATTCGATTTAATTTTTTAATTTTTAAATATTTTTCAACTTGATATTAGAGCGTTGTGTTTATGCATTATGATGACGTTACATACGGGATTTTCGCTAGGTAAAATGTATCTGCCTATCACTTGGGAATTTTTAATCATTTCAACCCAAGCAAGGTTATAATGCCACTAAGACGCAAGAGATTACAGGTAGTGAACGAGAATGAGAAGACTTTAGGATTGGTTCTCCAGTTCCTTCTAAACAGGAAACAATGGAAAGGGAACTTATCTACTCCACATTTAAAATCGCACTTACCAAACGTAAAAAAAGATCTCAATTTTTGCATTCCTATTGGTATGATGAGGATTTCAAGAATTCTAATATTATATTCTGTATACGCGTATTTTCTTTTACGAATATTGGCCATTTATTAGTAGACATATATGTACCTATAAGTTTATATATTTATTAATATTAGTACAGATGACACTTTAAGCAGAAAAATGACAAATTGGCCAACTAGATAGGGTGGCATAAGTGCCGGAATCCATATATATTGGGTGGGAACTCAGGTTCGTGGTGTTTTTAAAGTGAATTTCAAAGACAATATTTAGATATTTTTACAAAGATTTATTCAACCAAATATATGCCGTTTTGTTCCACTATTTTTCGCCATTTATTGGGACACCTTCATGATTCTATCCTTCCTTTGTATATTTATGGGTGGCGATATTTTACGGCATTCCAGAAAATTCAAATTCTTCCGATTAAAAGAATTTTGTAGAGATGGAAATTGTTGCTTCCAATCAAATAGAGAATGACTGCAAATCAACCCTATTCAAAAATTTCTTGAGAATTCGTACAGATGCATACTGGGATTTCTTCCTAGTCAATAAGATGGACCATTGTTTGTCTTATCCACCTTATTCTTGTTCTTTCTTGTCTTGAAGTCAGAACATTGCGATCACTTATCTGTATCCCTTAACCCATTATTACTTTGTGAACTCTTTGCGTCATTACTGTTGCATTGCTTACTTTTGTCTTGCATATTTATTGTTTGCTTACTTTCGTCTTGCATATATATTGTTTGCTTACTTTCGTCTTGCATATATATGGTTCGCTTACAATCGTCTTGCATAAATATTGTTTGCTTACTTTTGTTTTGCATATATATTGTTTGCTTAATTTCGTCTTGCATATATATTGTTTGCTTACTTTTTGTCTTGCATATATATATTGTTTGCTTACTTTTGTCTTGCATATATATTGTTTTCTTATTTTCGTCTTGCATATATATTGTTTGCTTACTTTCCTCTTGTATATATATTGTTTGCTTACTTTTGTCTTGCATATATATTGTTTGTTTATTTTCGTCTTGCATATATATTGTTCGCTTACTTTTGTCTTGCATATATATTGTTCGCTTACTTTCGTCTTGCATATATATTGTTTGCTTACTTTTGTCTTGCATATATATTGTTTGCTTGCTTTTGTCTTGCATATATATTGTTTGCTTACTTTTGTCTTGCATATATATCATTTGCTTCGTTTTTTCTTTTTTGTTGTTTAGTGTAAACTTTGTCAAATCTGTTTGTTGGTCATTGCGTCACTTACACTTACCAATGAACAGTTAGTCCACAAAAGTGACTGTTAATCCAAGGGTAAAAAAACAGGTGAATACGGTGCTTGCAGTAGGACATTCTAGCCAAAGTGTACGAGTTTATGTCGGAACATGGAGTTTGACGTTGTCCCGATTGAAGACGAAACGTCATCCTTCCAATTAGCCAATTCCGTACGCTTTTCATTGAGTGCGCTCTTTAATTGATCCGGGTCTGTATTCAACTTCTGGTCCTGCGGAAGGGGCTTATAATTCACAATACCCTTCAAATCCCACCAGATACACAGCATCGCCTTTTTCAGATGCTAATCAGCTTTTGTAGTTGTTGCTGCTGGCTCATTTCGTTTTTTCCCAGGATTTTTTCCCACTCTGCAGTTTTTTGAATAATCTACCGTATTTTGCTGCTTATAAAAAAAAAAGATGTTTTTCCTATAAAACATCTCCCCAAACCACCCTGCGTCCTATAAATTGAAGATCGGTGACGGGAGTTATAAGTTAGCTGATTCCGGGAGAACATTAATCAAGTGGAAATTTCTAACTTTTTTTTTTAATTCAAAGAAAACTCTTACCTCGACTGTACATGAGTTAACAATAACATTGATCTTAAAACAAATATCAGATCACAGTTTATTCTTTAGCAGTCGAATCGTTCATCTGTTTTCAGGGAGTCCTGAGTTTCATATATATATATATATATATATATATATATATATATATATATATATATATATATAGTTGTGTTTTGACGCGCATACAACGCATCTCATCCGGATATTGTAAGTTACTGGCGAGTGAACGATTTAATCAGAGAGACTGTTTCGCTGTATCACAGCTCATCGGTGGCTAGACATCCGATTGACTCAAGCCACGATCGAAACCCAAATGATTTACCATCAGTCGCAGATTTTACCCCTGAGCTACCAGCGCCCGGTAGAGAGGTATGCGGATTGTTACGTACTTATTCTTCAAATAAACGCGTCAAAGACCGAGAGGGAACAATTCCTCTTTTCTCCTTCCTCTGGTGTATAAAAGTGGATACATTTTGATACTTGATCTTCAGTAAAAGCCACTTGATTCTGTAGTAACGTTGCGGTTATTTGATTCCCGACGAATGCTACCAGATACAATGGGACGACTTCGCGCCGCTGGCGAATCTTATATGTGTTGTTCGTATCCTAAGTATTATCCCTCATTACCAACCTTTTTATGATTATTCTGTTCAGCAACATTCCCGAGGTTACAACATATATATAAGGAGGAGAAAAGTTATAAATATATATAAGCAAATATATGGATATAGATCCGACAGTATGAAGAAAAATATACGGAAAAAACAAACAAAAATCCTAATATGCGATTATGCTGTTTTAATGTCAACGTCGGACGTTTCGGTCTTGTAGACCATCTTCAGGGCATATTCATAAAACATAATTAACATTAGACTATATTTAAATCAACATGAAAAGACGATGGACATAAGAGTAAGACTAATCAAAACAGATAACTGAAATTTTTCAAGATCAGTGTTCCGTTTCAATATGATCACGTCGGCGTCACTTGGGCGATGTTGTGAAAACGTATTCCTAAACTATAGTATTTTGAATGAAAAATGAAAAGAATTTTATTTTAATCTACAAATTATATGTACGTTTGTCAGATGGTCTGCTAGTCTGATATTTTTCTTCTATATATATATATATATATATATATATATATAGGAAGGAGAAAAGTATATATATATATATATATATATATATATATATATATATATATATATAGGAAGGAAAAGTGTATATATATATATATATATATATATACTTTCTTCTCCCACTGGTGTATAAAAAAATGGATACATTTCGATATTTGATCTTCAGTAAACCCACTTGATTCTGTAGGAACGCTGCAGTTATTCGATCCCCGACGAATGCTAACCAGATACAATGGGAAAATCTGAAGGAGTGCGGTTCTTATTTTAGACCCAGTGAAAGCCGAAATATAATATAGAAGAAATATTGTCTGTTGATCTCCAAGAAAAACCGCCCAAAACTATGTGATAAATGTTGATACTTGTTCCCTTGTGAATGCTTCTTGATTACCCTATTTCGCTGCTTATAAGATGCATTTTTTCCTATAGAATATCTCCAAGAACCACCCTACGTCCTATAAATCGAAGGTCGGTGATAGGAGTTATAAATTTCGGAACAGCTCCCCAGTTACAACTAATTCTGTTCCCCCCTGAAAATAAAACAAAACCAGTATTTCGAAATTAAATTAACGTTTTGACAGAAGCTATTTATGCAGTTGGGATACTGGGCTATTGACAGGAAACGAAATCCCTGTTACAGTAAAATCTGTTTAACTAACGCACACCTTCCATGCTTATTTCTCAAACTCCTGGCCACAGAACGGCATCCTTTATGGCAGCCATTTTAAAAATAATAGTACTGTATACTTCGCTTTCATTAGGACATGCTGGGTATTGATTAATTAATCATAGATATGGAATTTGTCCTGATTGATCAGGTTTTCATGCTGAAATAAGCCATTCAGGGGGTAAAATAGGAAATAGTAGGAAAGGGCTATAAAGTACCGGGAAAAAATTTTTTTTCTAATTTCTTTCTTTTTTTTGGGGGGGGCATCTAATGTAAAGTGATGTCTTAGAAGCAGAGACATACGTTATTTCTCATCGCCTGTGATCGTTCATTTGAAAAATGGGTCAATTTATTGGATTTGAGCAGAGAAATTCAGATGGATATGAACTCCATTAAAACTTTTTTTTTCTGTTAAATCGTGGGGCCCCCAAATATTGTATCGACTGACGCAGACAGATGTCTTCAAATACCTTTTAACTCTCATACTACATACGGGAAATATCTCTGCAATGTCCCGCATGATGTGAGCTGAATTATTTTTAATGATTTTTTCCCCTGATTTGGTCATCATCATTGGCTGCAGGCCTTCCAGAACGTTCTCTGTTTTCCAGATTAAAATTTTCCACTTCAGCTATGGCACCATCTCCATAAATGGCGCATAACTTTTCTGCTGCTTGTGCACCGTTTGCTCTTTCTGAAAATAAGAGTATCAGATGACCAAAATGCAAATCATTTTTTTTTCCATTTTCACTTTTAACGCTAAAATATTTAAACCTCACATTTCACACAAACCTCTAGGCAGACATGTTGAGATGTAACCTTTTAGAATATATATGTATGCACACACACACACACATATATATATATATATATTTCAGCAGCAATAATTCTTTCAAACATTTTTTGTTAAATAATATGGAGTTCTTTTTTATCAATGTTTTCATTAAATCTTATAAATTTTCAAATAAGTTGTTTTATGTTGTCGGTAAGTTTACCAAAATTCAGATTAACTTTTATTTTAGATTATTATTATTATTATTATTATTATATAGTAATTTCAAGTGTTACTTCATTTGTTGTCAAGGATTGTTCTACAACAAATTTGCAATTCCGTCATTCTCACGTTTGAGGGAAGCAATTTAAAGTCATTCGAGGTGACATCATATCAACAGTCAAAATGAAATTTTTATGTGTTAGTGTTTTCATTAGTTTTTTTTTAATATTAGACACACTTCAGTATACGGTTCTCTATGGAGAAAGACATCTTATTAAATGTTGGCTGCTTCTCTTTTATTACATCCTTCACAATTTGTAGACTCTGCATTGTGTCCTTCATAATATATGTATATATATGTGTGTGTGTGTGTGTGTGTGTGTGTGTGTGTGTGTGTGTGTGTGAAATTTACGCAGCAATCCTTCTTTCATGCACATTTCATTGAAAACGACAGACAAGGAAGAGGTTTATAGTTGTTCAAACGAGAGAAAAAAATTATATTTTAAAAAGAACAACGAAATCACAAACGTTTTTGGTTGTAATGTGGATCTTTTTTAAAAATATATATTATTTCTTATTTTCCATAATAAAGCATAATATACATTCAAAAAAATCCACATTACAACCATGTTTGCAGTTTCTTTCTTCTTTTTTTATATATATATATATATATATATATATATATATATATATATATATATATATTGAGTGTACCATTTATCGCAGATCGGATATATACGACACTTTGATCCTAGGTAAGGAGCTGGTGGGAAACCTTTTGATCCAGGGCTTAAATGCCGATTCATACATAAATAATTAAGTTATTTTTATGGATAGTGTGTTAATATGTATATAATTAACTTGTTCACAGAATATAAGACAGCTTTTCACTGTATCGACTTGGAGAACAAATTGGTCACTACCTGACCATTGTAGAAAAGTCAATTAGCCATAAAATTGTATTCAATTACTCTCATTTTGACATCCATTTCCTTCAATCAAAATTTCCTTAAATAATCAGTGGTCGCTCACTTGAATTATAAGCTGATTAAAGATGTTAAGAAGGTCAGCGAATAGTGTAAAAATGGCTTGGACCTAAATCCGTCATCACGCTTTAACAAGGAGAAGAGTGAAATCAATCCTTAATAATTACCTCAGATCACTTTGCATTGATTTAATGTCAGCAGTTATTATGAAATACCTGTGCTAATATAATTTAAATCATGTTGCATTCATTTTGTCTTTGGTGGTGGCACACGAACTTACTCTGCAGACAAATTGCAGATCTTTTTCTGGGAGCTACGAGAATTCTGCTTCAGTTTTGCCTGAATCTGAGGTGTAAGCATACGACGCGACCCTTGCCCAGTCTTTCCACTGACCAGCCAATGATTACCCCACGCTGCTTATAAATTTCCGTTCGCATTGAAAGCTGGGAAAGGACCCGCTGCATGTTCGTAGGGTAACTGAGATGGTCGAGAAAGAACATGGACCCCCTTTCCAATATATATATATATATATATATATATATATATATATATATATATATATATATATCAATGTTTTATTCAAGGTTTCGTCTGCTCACCTGCGTGGGTAGGTACGTTACATTTGGGGTAACATATTCTATGTCGATCTCATGGATCAGCTCTCCCACCTGCTAACAACATACCCATCTACACATGCTGACGTTTGGCTGGCAATGCGAATGTTGACATCGGGACAGCTTCTTCCAGCGAACTGCTGCTTTGTGGTGATGGCTCCCAAGAGGATATCTTCCTGATCAATACAATCTTAACCTTTTCAAGTCTGTTCCCCACATATCCGCATAAACTATGCCTCTTACTATCTACCTTGAGTGGCTCCCAGGCCTAGTACAGAGTGAACTTCACTTTAAAAAAAACAAAACAAGGACAGACAAGGACTGATTCCCCCGATCCCAAGTATAACTGCTAATATAGACCAGCATCCGGAATTGCTCAATGTCCGGTTTATTGTCTTTAGGTTTCTAAATGTCTCAATCCGCTCCTTTACTCTTCTGGTCCCGTTGAGCAAATTCAGCAGTTTTTATTGATAATTGTTTAGGGTAAGTTTTAGTAGGCACTGTGTTGTGCGTTGAGAAAATAAGGAAAGACGTGTTACAACATATCCTGTAGGGACAGGACACAAAAGAGAATAGTCTTTGAAGTTCTAACATTAGTAATTTTTACGATTCTGTTTCTGTTTTACGTATGTTTTGCACTAAAACCAACAAGGCAGAGAATATATCATGAGCTGATGACTTCTTTTATGTTCACTATCGCTTCAGGACGTGGGCCATCATGGCTCTCCACATCTTCTATTTTTTGTAGTTCGACGAAAGGCTTGTGTTTTTGCTATCCATCCTAAATCTCGTTCTGCCAACCATTCACGCTATACCCTCTTGCTTTCAATATGTCCATGTGAGTATCAAATTCTCCAATCTTCTATGACTTGGGGTGGTAGCACCTGTTAGGATCCCAGCAATGGGCAAATAGTGAACCCCAATAAACAAAACACAATGAAAGTAGGAAACTATAATAAAAATACCAGCAATACCTTATTATATAAAAAATTAGCAAAAATACCTATTTATAGTAAAATTATCAACAATATATTTCATCTCTAGTTGAAAGAGTACAGTTGCATTCAAAATATATTTAATTGATGCCTTAAAATTGTGCTCAAAATATTTAGATCTCAACACTAAATAATCCATAGAGGTTGATATGCCACTAAATGAAATCAACCAACCAACTTTTTGTTTCCATTAAAAAATAGTTATTTCAAAACTGTTAAAGGGCTTAAGTGATGCTGCAATAACATCTTAAGTAGGGGAGGAATAAACTAACATGATCAAGGCAAATTTCTGAGTTGAATAGGGTAAACTTAAGCTCACTGGAAATGAGGCTATCAATAAATGAGCAGTATTAAAATAAGAACTATAGAAGATATTCCTAGACATGGTTAATGGAATGAAAACAACCACCTTTTTGTGGACCAGTGTATGCGTTGAGAGATAAATAACATGTGTCTCCTGAAATGCCCATAACCAACATGGTAGACTAGGAGTATGAGTCCACCTAAAAAATGTAAAGAAACAAGAAGAACCAATATATATGTGTACAAGAAAAAATGATAATATATATTAAAAACAAAGAGTTACAAGTGACAAAGACAACAAAGTGTGTAACAAAAAAATATGGAAACTGTTTTGATCCAAAGTATGTGAAGTGAGTGAAGGTGCATACATACGTGTGCATTTATCGTTCTTGCGTTTCCCATAAGGGATCACGTTATAATCGCATTCTTCCTCGATAAATCTACATGTTGACATATGAAGTAAGAATAGATTATGAATAATTATCGCAGAATATTTAAAGTGCCGGAAAGTATCCCCCTAGTAGCGGTTTCAAAAATTAGGGGAAAGTAACCCAACAACCTAGTTGTGATAGAGTTCGGTTCAAAATTCTCTGAAAGTTACCTGGATAAAAAGACACCTGATAAAGGCCAGAGGCACAATGACTGAAACGTTGTGATAATAACAACAAAGTTGGGGGACTATTATAATACCCATATAAGCTCGTAGGGCACCTCGACGTGGTGTAATGGTTAGGAAGCTTGTCTTGCTAGAACAATTACGACTGAGTAGTGAGTTCGATCATCACTGGGTAACCCATACTTTCGGCCTTGTGCCACATCTAAGACGGGCTTAGAAAATCGCTATAAGCTCGTAGTTCTGGTTTATGATATTCAAAGGAAAACACAGGAACAAAAAAATAGTGAAGGAACTGTTTAATCACATGGATTAATAATATTATAATAGTGAATATCACAGTGCAGCAATGTGTGCGACCCACTTTGCGACTCATGGTCCTATGAGCCGACGTCCCTCTCTTAGTAAATGTTAGAGTCTATATTCAGCAATTTAATGTAGTGAATTTTGGTCATCTTTCTACACAGTCTTGACAATAGTCTATGTGTAAATAATGTAAATAGTTTTATTTACATTATTCGGACTATTGTCCTCATCTTTGTTGCCATATTTATCACGACGTTTCGATCGTTGTACGCTCCGGCCTTCTTTCGCTCGCTGGGGTAGACTGTTATAGTTCCACGTGCCATGTCTAATGGATGTCGGTTATCAGTTATCTCCTGTTAATTCACCTCTCAAATTTCTCCATCGCCTTAACCAGGTATTGAATTCACACTGTTTGGGTCCTGTCAATGGATATAACTAACGCCTTTATCCATTGTATGTTATTTTGTCAAAGTGTAAGCAACTTTGTTTTTCATAGCGTTAAACATGTCAGATTTCGTGCCAAAGAAAGTGTATTTGTGTGGAATTTTACTGCATTATTTTATTCAACAGAAACCTGCAGCTGAAGCATACAGAATTCTTGTTGAGACTTACGGCGACCATGCTCTGTCGGAAACAACATGCAGAGATTGGTTTAGATGCTTCAAAAATAATGATTTTGATGTTGAAGATACAGAACGCTCTGGCGCAATGAAAAAGTTTGAATATTAGGAATTGGAGGCATTACTTTATGAAGACTCATGTCAGGCACAAGCTGAACTTGCAGAATCATTAGGAGTTGATCACACAACAGTGTCGAAATGTTCAAAAGCATTAGGAATGATTCAAAAGCAAGTACATTAGTTGGCATACGAGTTGAAGCCGAGAGACGTCGAATGGTGTCTTGTCACGTGTGAACAGCTGCTTCAACGGCAAAAAAGGAAAGGCTGTTTGCATCGTATTGTAACCGGCGACGAAAAGTGGATACACTACGATAACATTAAGTGTAGAAGATCGTGGAATAATCCCGGTCATGCAACAACATCGGTGGCAAAGCCGAATATCCATGGTTCAAATCTACTGCTCTGCATTTGGTGGGATGAGCTGGTTGTAGTTTATTGCGAGCTGCTCAAAACAACTGAAACCATTATGGGAGATAGCTATCGACTAGAATTGATGCATCCGAGTCGAGCATTGAAGAAAAACAGAGACACAACAACGCTAGACCTTATGTTGCAAAATGTGTGAAAACCTACTTGGAAACGCTTAAATGGGAAGTCCTACCCCATCTGCCATATTCACTAGACATTGCCTCGTCTGATTATCACTTATTCCGATCAATGGCACATGGTCTGGCTGAGCAGCACTTTCATTTTTATGAAGATGCCAAAATATGAGTCGACTTGTGCGTAGCCTCAAAAGCCGTGTTGTTTTTCTGACGTGGAATTCAAATGCTGCCAGAAAGACGGGGAAAAGTAGTGGCTAGCGATAGACAATACTTTCAGTGAGATATTTCTTACTAATTTTTGTAAATAAAACATTACTTATCATGAAAAATCAGCGAGAACTTATTCAAGGATCTAATATTTGGAAATGAATTGAAGTATTCGTTTCCTTTTATATTCTGAGAAATAATACAATTGTTTTGTTTGTTTTGTTTTGTTTTGTTTTTTTACGTTTAAGTTGTAGTGTGTTAGTCAATCTGTATTGGTGAGAAAATACCAAATTAAACTTGTAGTGGACCGTAGCTGTAATGTGGTTAAGTAGAAGTAGAAGAAACATGTGGGTTCAGATTTTCCTGCTCACCGGTCCAACTACATGAAAATGTTGGACTATTAATTAAGTCCAAAGAATGCAAAGAAAATAAACAAAACACAAGTCTGAAAATATATGTATACAAATATATATTAATAACAAGTTACACGAAAACAGTTACAAAGGACAAAGTGTGTGTGTGTGTGAATACTCTGTATGTGCGTGTGTGTGTGTGTATTGTGCTTAGCGTGTTCCCAGCACTTTGAGAAACGCTATCCCTTGTTAGCGCCTACATTTCGAGGTTGTAAGCTGAAAGCCTGAGGAAAAAGAGAGATTTACCTCCAGGTGTCGACGCGAAGGCCTGAGAGAGAAAGAGAGAGAAGCGAAGGGTCAGCGGCTATTTATAGCAGCGAAGAGCGACCCCTGGTGAAAGGGTTACGAACTGAAGGAGGAGTTAACTCCGACAAACTAACCCTCTACTATCTTTACTAAATCAAATACAATAAAGACAACAAGAAGAGAAATAATCAAATAGGCAGATATTTGTTTTAACAGAAAATATTTTTATATATAACAATAAGTACACACGATATAATAAAGTTGTTTAAAACACTTTAGTGTTCTTGGTTGCGTGATCAAGGGTAATATAATGGGTGTTATGCTATCGCTCTGGTAGAAATTAAACAGTTTATGTTGATGATGAAATTGAATGAAATAGATTGCTTGACTTATTGTAAAGTTGTCTCCCTTCGACTGATATAGTTACGATTTCCTTTATATACATTATTTACATTATTCGGACTAATGTCCTCATCTTTGTCGCCATATTTATCACAACGTTTCGGTCGTTGTACTCTCCGACCTTCTTCAGGTGGTTGGAATTTCTAACTGAATCCTTTATTTCGCTCACTGGGGTAGACTGTTCTAGTTCCACGTGCCATGTTTTTGGTGGATGTCAGTTATCAGTTATCTCCTGCTAATTTCCCTCTGAAAGTTCTCCACTGCCTTAACCGAGTATTGAACTAGGCCGGAGCATACGTTGTGATAAATATGGCGACAAAGATGAGGACATTAGTCCGAATAATGTAAATAATGTACATAATACCTCATCTTGGAAATATAGACAGACTCCGATTTCCTTTATTTTGTTAAGATATTGAGTGAGTTGGCTTCTGAATCACGTCTTGGTTGAATTGGCCACTAGATGAGTTGATGCGGAAAAGAAATTGAATTCCACAAGCCGGGTTGATGTTAATAAAAATTAACTTTTAGAGAGGAAGTTGGGTTTCATGGATTCGTGTGACAAGTTGATTATTTTAAGGACTCGCGGTATTTACTCTGTCTCTCCACTGAGACAATATGTGACACAAGGTCTTTTTAAGGTGGGAACCCGAGTGCAGACACCCGGGCAAGGATCAAAAATTGCCTACAGGCCCTGCAACCGTCAGTTGCGCTGGCCTCGGTGTGACTACCGATCCTTCTCTCTGGTACCGAGACGGCGCGGCCTCGGACAGCTGTTACCCAGGACTGGGCACCTCTCAGTATAATTTTTCTCAGTTGCAACTCTGTCCTTTGACTTAGTAGCCCCTGAGCGCACTCTTCCCAAAGACAGAGATGCAACTGAGAGATGCTAAGTAATGTACTAGAAACTACTCGAAAGAGGATTCAATGACTAAGTTACGTCGAAGTTTCATATTTATGAGTTTTCCTGATCACATGGGGGCTTGAAAACGTTTACATTTTTTGGCGCGTTGAACTCTGAACGGGTCAACTCGAAATCAACCGTATGGACGTAGGCAGAAACATGACATTATTATTTATGGACCAATCAGAAAGCATTGTTTCGTACTGAACTCTGGAGCCGATTTTGATGGGTTCAGCACAAACTTAGAATACTTAGCTATGATCTTCTTTAGCAGGTTTAAAACAGAGAATGTAAAAAATCTACAAAGTTGTGATGAATAATATTGTCTAAAATTATATTTTTTAAGATGGGAAATGATTTAACTTATAGAAACAAAAGGTTTAGATATTTTAGTCAGCAAAATGTCATACGTGATGTATGCTTGGGCAATCATGTCTCTTATGATACATTACTGCCATTTCTTGCTCAGTAGGTTGGTTGCCAACCAAGGCTATAAAATACAGTATGTCCTTCAATTTAACCCATAGATGGGGGATATGATGGTTTCAAACATTTCCCAAGGGTATCTTTTGAATGGGACTGAATCTGAAGTGAATGTAATGAACCTGACTGGAATTCAAACTCAGCTCTCTCATTTCTCATGTCAGGCTATTATCCATTACACCACATAAATTATTTGTTTTATTCCATTTCCAGAGAAGGTGGTTTGTAAAAAAAGTTTAATAATTAAGAAATAAAGGTATTTCTGTTACTTTCTTTATTAATTTTTTTTTTTTTTTTTCAGAAATGTAATTGCGTTCTTTTTCCTTACGTATCTAGGGTTGACAATTTATATTGTTCGGACTATTGTCCACATTTTTGTGGCCATATTTATCCCAACATTTCAGCCGTTGTATGCTCCGGCCTTCTTCAGGTCGTTGGAATGTCAAATTGAACCCTTTATTTCGCTCGCTGGGGTAGACTGTTCTAGTTCCACGTGCCATGTTTAATGGATGTCAGTTATCAGTTATCTCCTGTTAATTCACCTCTCCAAGTTTTCCACTGCCTAAACCAGGTATTGAACTCACACAGTTTGGGTCCTGTCACTGGATCCAACTAACACCTTTATCCACTGTGCCATGTGTGAGTTCAATATCTGGTTAAGGCGGTGGAGAACTTGGAGAGGTGAATTAACAGGAGATAACTGACATCCATTAGACATGGCATGTGGAATTAGAATAATCTACCCCAGCAAGCAAAATAAAGGGTTTAGTTCGACATTCCAGCCACCTGAAGAAGGCTGGAGCATACAACGGCTGAAATGTTGTGATAAATATGGCAACAAAGATGAGGACAATTGTTTAAACAATGTAAATAGTGTACATAATACCTTATCTCAGAAATATAGACAGATATCTAGGGTTGAATTCAATATCTTGTAGCTGAGTTGACAATCATTTAAACCTTGCTCCAGATAAACTGCCTTCACCAACATAGTTTTTTGATAACTGAGTGAAAACAAAAGGGTGAAATAAAAGTCAAATGGTACATGAACAAAAGGATGAGAAAACAGAAGTTGTGGTTCCAATAATAGTAGAGATAATTATTTTTAACAAATGATATAAAATCATTATCTTTGAAGTGAAGAAATTAAACAGTCAGTCACTGAAGAAAGTAAATTATATGAACTCTGTCAGTTTATGTATAATTGTATCTGTGTCTAGGTTTCAAGGTGGATGACCTGTGTTTTCGGTGAGAGTGTGTATAGATGCGCATATTTGCCTATGACGCATACAGATGAATAAATTCTGGATCTACTTGTGAATATCGTTCCTTATATAAAGATCAGTTGGATATGATATGCTGTTTGTTGAGTCATTCTGATTGTTCTATAGATTAAAGAAAGGTGTTTTTTTTTTTCTAAATTATGCCATCTTATATCAGCTATATATATACACCCTGTGTGTTTGTGTGCATGTATATATATATATATATATATATATATATATATATGTATGTATATATATATATATATATATATATATATATATATATATATATATATATATATATATATATGTATAAAATGTATGTGTGTGTGTGTGTGTGTATATATATATATATATATATATGTATATATATATATATATATATATGTATATATATATAGATATAGATATATATATGTATATATATATATATATATATATGTGTGTGTGTGTGTGTGTGTGTGTGTGTGTGTATATGATCAACCATATATATGAGTGATTACGTACACATACAGGTCCCTGCATATCACTAGTGTTTGCCACTGTTGGCCCGCTGGCATGTTCATCTCAGTAATGATACCACTTGTGGACTGATAGAGGCCCACTGGTAGCTGCCACCAGAGCACCGCTGGCGTTGCCATTGGTGGCCTGCCAGTGGGCCACTAGCAACTTGCATGTAGGGAAATAGCTATTTATTTAATCAATGATGTAGACATAACAGTGCTCAATGTACTAAAACAGCTATAAAGTATATATTAATAATTACACATATACCTAATTTTCCAGTTTCATAGCTTTGCCAATAAATCAGCACAAAAGTTATAAACTGTCAATATGCTTGTTTTTTGTTTATATATATATATATATATATATTTATATATATATATAAATGACAATGACTAATTATGAATGTGCAACCCTTTTTTGATTGGTTCATCTTTTTTCATTTTCTACAGCTTCTCAACCATTTGAAGGTTATTTAAAACCAGAAGAAATTATTTCTTTTAGCTTGTAAGGATTTTTCTTTTTTCAAAATGATTTTGTGATATGAATCTGACTAATTAACCCATAGCCGCTGAGAAAAGGGGTGGATTCATAACTTTCCTTGTAAGTGAATATAACAAACCCAACTGAAATTCCAAACTATAATCCATTACATCACATGCACAACCAACTTTGCAGCACATGGTATCCCCTTGTGGTCACCCATCTAGCTACTGACCAAGCTTGACATTGTTTAACTTTGGTGATCATATGAGAACCAGAGTTTTAACGTGATATGTTACAATATTTTACAAATTCCACAGATACCCTACTGATCTGAGGCATCACAATTGAGTTCCTTTCATATTTGTTTTAAGGTTTGGAAACAGAAAATAGATGGAACAAGGTCTCATGGCTGAGCCCTAAATGCAAAAACCTTCACTGTTTTGCCAGTTCTGTGAACAGGTGCATTGTTATGCAAAAAGAGAACATCTTTCAGCAGCTTCCTTCACTTTTTTTTCTTTCAACTATTCTTTTAATTGGTTTCGTTTCATTTGTTTTGTTTTACGGCATATCAACCTCAATGGGTTATTTAATGCCAACAATTTTTATTAATGGTAAAAAATTTTTTCTTCAAAAATGTTTTTGCTGATAATATTTTTTTCTTCAAAAATGTATTGCTGGTAATATTTTTTTCTTCAAAAATGTATTGCTGGAAATATGTTTTTTTACAAAAATGTACTGCTGGTAATATTTTTTTCCAAAAAATGTACTGCTGGTAATATTTTTTTTCCAAAAAATGTACTGCTGGTAATATTTTTTTTCCAAAAAATGTACAATTTTGAAAAAAAATATTACCTGCAATACATTTTTGGGAAAAAATTTTTTTCCCAAAAATGTATTGCAGGTAATATTTTTTTTTTCAAAATTGTATTGCTGGTAATAATTTTGAAAAATGTACTGCTCGTATTAAAACATATTTTTACACTTTCATAGTGTTTCGACCCAGTTTAGGAATTAACTATCTGCCCATAGCTGGGATCCTAACAGGCGCTACCATCTTGGGTTAGGGTGGACCTGGAACACCAGCATTTAAGAGGTGGTTCCATGCTCCTGATCAGAGGCCTTGCTGTTAGATGTAGTTTGTCATCTTACTCAGGATGGTCTTTTGATTGGCACAGCAAATTAAATAGAGCAGTGTCAGACATTGACTCTGCTATAGATTGATATGAAACAATCATCTTATCCCACAAACTGTAGCCCTGACTTTCCTGTTGACTTTGAGAATTGAAGTTTTTCTTTTTTTTTTTTTTTTTTTACAATAATACTCACACTGTACAAGGCCTAAGAACCACTCAAGTTAGAGGGTTACAAAGCAAGGGTCTCATGCCCCACTCCTATATCTATGATATGGGTCCCTCACTCTATAATATCTCAATTTGCAGAAGGTAATATTCATATAAAATACAAATTTAATTGTAGACTAATTATGCATCATATCCAATACAGAGGAATAATTTATATAAAAAATTTGAAAATAAAAGACAATATATTTAGATACAAATTACAGATATGTCATAATAGATTCTTCATTGTTTTATGGTAATTTTTAAAATCAACTTCAAATTTTTATAGTTAAAATGTTGAATAATTTAAGACATTCAACAATATAAATTAAAAATTAATATGCTTTAAAGAGTGTTTTTTTCAAGACTTGGCATTAGAAAAACTAATTTGTAAATTTGTCCGAAAATAAAAAAGACCCCACGATGTTGTCAACATTTTTTCATCCTTTAATAGTGTTTAGATTAAATTATAAATCTTCTAGAAAAAAATCAAATGTTGATAAGATAGAAAGGGTCACAAAGCACTGCCTACAGACACCAAACTGACCCCACCCACCACAGTGGCAGGATTTGGGAGCAGTACATGACAGACCTGGGTTTTAGAGCAAGAGGCACAGTTTATGGGCACATGTAGGGCAGATAATGGTGAACTCTAGGCTTGAAGATTGATTAAGATGTGATTTGTATTATTAAATCATTATCATCACAAAACACGAAGACTGGGAAATCAAATTTTCCCATCTCTAAAAATAGATCTATATTAAGAATCACTAGGCCTTGAAGACATATTTCCATGAGTATATCAGAAATGCTTCCAACAAAGATATGACTGAATAGTCTGACTCACTAATCAGAAACTCTCCTGACAAGGATATAATGTCAAAGCCTGACAAGCTAATCAGAAACAAGGTCTGTTCTCAACCAGGATATGAGTTCAAGTCTTGTAGACCAATTAGAAGTCAAGTAGTGATTTCAAAACAAATCTCTTTGTCTCATGAGCATACTTATATAAGAAGACGGACAGGTAAATCATATTAGAATCAATGAATTAATTTGATTAATTCTTCAATGCTGTCGTCATAACATACCCAGAGCCAAAATATGACATATGTGCAACCCACACAGTCTGACATAGGCATACACATATGCCTACTTTCTTCTACCATTTACTTAGGCAACTATGACATCTACACATTTCCACATAGGCACAAACACATACATCCTTCCTTCAACCATTTATACAGTCAACTGTTATGTCTGAATACAAACATAATTTATATATATATATATATATATATATATATATATATATATATATAGTATTAATACAAATAAATTTGTCACTAAGTAAATTGATATTATATTCAGCATCTTGACTCTAGACTCTTAATAAGTGAACTTACACACACACACATACACACACACACACACATATATATATAGATAGAGAGAGAGAGAGAGAAAGAGAAAGAGAGGGAGATATGATGCATATACCTAAGCATCAATAAAGATGATTGACAAGGTACTACCGCTAAGTTTTTATTTAATTTTTCTTGTGTTCTTAATTACTTTTCTGAAAAATAAATTTAAATTCTAACACCTCTAGAACTCAGCAGACAACTTCTCCAGAGCATACATGTGGTACAGACTCACCATGGTCCTGCCTCAACCACGACTGGGATATCAACCACCCCATTAAGTCAAAATCACTATCAACAGACTGAACCTGGAAAATGTTGGACAATTTCCATACCTTTGCAGTGTACTAACATAAAATCCATCTGCTGAAAAAGTTGTTGGTCAAGTTTGCCCACACAGCATACAGGAAGCTATTCAAAAGAGTATTCAACAATCCTGGATTAACACAAACCACCAAGCTCATGGTCTACTGAGCTGTTATAATCTTGACTCTCCTGTATGACTGTCAGGCTTGAGTACTCTACCAAAGAGACAGCTACATACTTGAAAAATTCCATCAAATGAAATTCATTAAATCCTGCAGAACATGTGGCAGGACTGGATCACAAACAATGAAGTTCTCCCCCACACAAAGATGAACCGCCTAGAAACCATCACGACTTCCCACTGACTTCAATGGGCTGGACAGTTTCCTGATGGCCAGACATTTGACTATCCAAACAAATCCTATTCTTGAAGCTTGCATCTGACAAGAGACAACATGGAACCCCATGTCATTGATTCAAAAATCAGCTCAAAAACACCTTCTTGAGGACAGAAATCAATTCAGTCAAATGGAAGATGGAAGCTTTAGAAAGAATCAATTGAAGGAAATCAGTCCAAGTAAAAACGAAAAAAACAAAAAAACACCAGAAGTAAAATAGAAGAGAGCTCAAAGAAAAGCCAGAGATCTCCATTCCTTGAACCCTCCTACCCTGCCATGCGGTGGCTGAGGACTTCTCTTCAGATCCAACATGGAAGCCATGTCACACAGAAGGAAATGCTGATGAGCACACCTATACTCGGCAATGATTACTGCCAATGACGATGATATTTAAGTATCATGATTAGTCCATTTTGTTGCTAGGTCAAAGGTCAAAGAGGTCATGGTGTAGACAAAACTAATTTCTTGGGAAAATAGAGATTAATTGCAGAGCAGCCCTTCACATTATGCACAAATATCTTCATTGGAGACCATCTATTTTAGACAAATAGAAGAAATGTAGAGAGCCCAAAGAAAAGTCAGAACTCTCCATCATCTGAACCCTTCTACCCTACCATGCAGTGACTGTGGACGTCTCTTCAGATCCAACACTGGCCTCATTTCAAACAGATGGAAATGTCGATCAGCACTCAAAAACTCAGCAATGAGTCACACTAATGACGATAATATATTGTGTCATAAAATTTAATTTTGTTTAAATTAATTCTCTGTTGATTTTCTATCAACCCTTATGCAAGGCTGTATAGATATATATATGATGGGAAACAAGTTGCCATAAGATAACCTCACCACAACCCCCATAAGTTTCCTTGATAGTATAAATCCGGAGTACTGTCAATGTATAGACTATGATTTTTTTTTAAGCATTTCACCCCAAGAAGGAGGGAAGCCACTAGGACGCAAGGGGTTACAGAAAATTTGGAGCAAGATCAGATAGGAGTGATAGAGGAAAGGATGAGGAGAAGGGTAGTGGATAGATCAAGGCAACTGGAGATGTTGATAGACATTACATTTGAATAGCTGGAGATTATAGCTCTCAGGGAAACTGGAATAGGGAAGGGAGTTCCACAGGCCAGAGGTGCGAGACATGAAGCTATTGGAGTAGAAGAGATGGCTACATTTAGGAGTTTTGACAGTGAAAAGGTGAGAGCGGGATGCCAGCCTTGTAGGGCGCTTGAACTCATGAAGTCTGGGAACCAGCGAATGCAGCTCCTCGAAGCAATTGCCATGAAAGTATTTGTAAAACAGACAGAGAGAGGTGATGGCGCGTCTGTGAGAAAGTGACTGTAGACGAGATGCCAGAGCAGGGCCAATTATATTGCATATCTGCCTGGTTTAATCCATGGATTATAGTGGTGTAAATAAATATTATTAACAATGACAAATCATTCCAAATACTGATCACAAGATAGCGGAAAATTATGCAAAAGTGACTTGGAGGTGTCCATTGAATATTGTTTCTGGTCAGCATTCAAGAATTTTGGCACCCAGTTGGATGACGGCTCCTGTATCTCCAACAGATCAGACATTCTAATTCCAGCTTGTTCAATAAACAAGTGTCTCAACAATTGCTGTTTTCTTAATTTACTGAGCGGCTAAAATTAGGTTAGGAACATGATCAACAGTTTCAAAATTTGACACAACTGGAAGCTTCTTAGACTGTACTATGTCTCAAAATTATTTTATACTAAAGTTCACCCAATACAAGGCTCAAGATCAACTCAAGGTAGAGTTAGTAAATGAGTCATCATATGGATGTAAGAAGAGCTACAAGGAAGTGAATATTTATTTTTTTAATCATTTCACCCCAAGCAAGACAACAATGGAGTCAAGACTTCAGTTAGGAAAAGGATGATAATAGAACAGGGTTCAGGAAGACAGAAAAAGGCAATTGACTTTTCATTTCAATAAAATAATAAAAAGATTTTCCTATTATTTCAAATTAAATGCAGAATCTCTTTTACCTAAAGGCATTTAAAATGTATATTGAATACCGAAATGTAATCATTGACATATTTCTTTGGTTTAGTAGTAATTATTTTATTTTTATTGCACTTTAAAATATTCACATCCAATAATATTTTAATACCCTATAAATACTATTTAGACTGGTAGTGTTTTAATTGTCTAATAGAA
The DNA here is from genome assembly GCA_903632075.3 of Acanthosepion pharaonis. Lineage (NCBI taxonomy): Eukaryota > Metazoa > Mollusca > Cephalopoda > Sepiida > Sepiidae > Acanthosepion > Acanthosepion pharaonis. Next base: position 4,237,026 of record CAHIKZ030004384.1, on the reverse strand, counting down.
AGCATGGGAAACTGAGGTAAAAAAAGAATGAAATTTTGCAGGGATTATGGAAGAATAATATTAAGTGCACAAGATCTTTACATAAAAAGGATCTCATTCAAAAAATAAAAATTACTGATGTATTTTCAATTAAGAAATATGATTTTAGGTCAACTGACATTGTACAGTATAATTTTTCTATTAAATAAATTTGAAGATAAAAATATAAGTTTTTTTTTTTTTTTAAATATGAATAAGATACTAAAAATGTATCATAACTGTACATTTAGTTCACTGTTTGTATCACTACAAGAATATGATGAAATAAATAGAGCATTTCTATATATAAATAAAAGCCTTTTTCTGCTTGTAATGTTTGCATTAATTCCTATTCATTGATGATTATATATTTTTATGTCAATATATAGATGGTCCCAAAAGTGCTCATTGAGGAAGGGGTGCTCTTCAAGTCTATAAGAAGGCAGTCATGTTCTTGTGCTTACTTGAAAGAGACATGATCACCCAGGTGTGTATCAAGTATGGTACTTAACTGACTGAAATAAGAACTAGATAAAATATCCTAAGATATTGTCAGTGGAATGAAAACAGTCTACCCCAGTGAATATAATTTTTATTATGTTATGATACAATATGACCTTAGGTTAAATGGCATTGTACAGTAGAATATTTTATTAAATAAATTTGAGGATAAAAATATGTTATTTTTTTTTTGAAACGTGAATAAGATTTTAAAAATATATTATTCTTTCTTTTCTAGAGAGACTCTAAATATAGTTCATTGTTTGCAAGACAACAAGAATATGATGAAGTAAATAGAGAGAGCATTGTAGTTGGTGTCTGAGAAGCAAGAATTAAAAAAGTGTTCCACAGGCAAGAAGTACAAAAGAAACTATAACAATAGAAGTGATGGTTGCATCTGGCTTTTCAACAATAAAACATTTAGATCTATTTGCCAATGTAGTAGCACACTTAAATTCATGTCACTAAGGAGAACAGTTAATTAGAACAGTTGCTATGAAAATATTTGTAGAAAAGACAGAGGGAAGCCAAGTAACATTGGTGGGAAAGTAACTGAAGTCAAGATGCCAGGTCAGGATTGATTATGTGGATAAGGATGATAGTGATTGACCCTTGACTTGACGAGGTTAAGATTATAGTGTTCAGGGAAGTATCCCTGTGGGAGTTTGTACAAAGTAGCAGTTCTTGGGAAAAGGGTGTGTGATTGGAACTTAGCTATTCTTTTTATGGACACCATTTATAAGGAGGAAGTTCCACCCTTTTCCCAAATCACTCACAATTCCCTGCACTCAATTTGTAACGATGGATTTCACTTTGTGAACATAGCAATGTAAGTATGAGATGTCAAGGTCTGAAATGGTGGGAGCTCATCCAAAAATTTGCCATGGAAATATCATTGAAGTAGTAATAGGCTAAAGATGTTGGGTGTCTTGGAAAGATACGGCAGAGTGTATAATAAATCTTCCTCTACAAGATAGCATAAATGATTTTGAACACTATCAATGCCAATAAATGAGGAAAGGGGAGCTCCAGCACAGACATGTCAGCAATACTCAGTTTTTGGTCTAATCTTGAAATCAGCATGCCACTTTTAACACTTAAGTATGTTTGCATTAGAATTTCCTTTGGAGATTTCTTCTGAAGATATAGAATGCTTTCAATGATTTTTTTTTTTATTTATTGTGGTGTTCATCCTGTACAAGGCCTAAGTGCCACTTGAGGTAGAAGGATACAAAGAGGTACAGCTTATGTGTGGAAGATAATAGTTAACCCTAGAATTGAACAGGTTAAGATTGTAGTGATTAGGAAAACAGCCTCTTGGGAGTCAGTTCCACAGAGCATTTTTCAGGAATAAGCTGTTCTGATACAACATTCAAATTGACATCTTTTGTAATGTCTGGTTGTAGGAGAGACTTTGTAAATCACAGATACAATAATAGTAATTCCTTCGAACAATACTCTGTCTAATTCCCATGTATATATTTTTCCTTTACCTATCACATAATCT
>CAHIKZ030004384.1:4227500-4230000 GCA_903632075.3 Acanthosepion pharaonis | reverse complement strand
CTAGTCTTGACCTGGCAACTAAACTTCAGTCATTTTCTCACTGCCATAACACTGCTTTCCTGTGACTTTTCAATAAATATTTTCATGCTAATATTTCTGATGAGCTTTTCCTCGTTGGGACCTCAACTTTACAATTTTAAGAGCATCACTAGATTAGCACCATGTTTCATTATTTTACAGTTGGAATGGTTAATTGTTACAAAATTCTATGCTAACATTTTCTTATCTCATACTTCACATGTGTAGAATTTTCTTCTAGTTTCTTGCTTGATCATCAAAAATTTAAATGTAATGTCAATTGTTATCTTCTCTCTTCTTTATTGTTGGTCGTTTATTGTTTTTCCTTTTCTCATATTACTTCTTTTACATGCAGTAACCCTAGCTAGTAGCTTTATTTCCTTACTTAGAGAATATATATATATATATATATATATATATATATATATATATATATATATGTCTGACCAGGCATGCCTAAAAGAGAATTTGCTGCCTAAATATACAATATATATATATATATATATATATATATATATATATATATATATATATATATATATATTATCTAGAGACAGAGACGCATTAAATTTGAGCAACATCAAGCCGACACACTGGGGTTAAAAATAGGAAACTAAAATGATACATATGACACACTCATATCCTCTCTCCCACCTCACTTCCTCATTTTGTTAACTTTGCATATACTTGATGAAGTCCGTAAAATACGTGTGAATTTCTTTTCATTTTTCATTTCAGCTTTTGGAAGTAAAGTCTGATAATCCAGAACCCTGTTAAAGGGGTTATGGTGAAATAGCTTATTACATGGAGTCTTAACGTGGTCTGTTTTTTATTCAAACATATCTGCTCTGAATTTTACATTGAGCTCTCTGGATATCATCCTCCTCAGGTCTACCCATACGGATTACCTAAATTTGCATAAACTATATATATATATATATATATATATATATATATATATATATATAGTGATATAGTGTTAGGAAAATGAAATAACTAGATATTAGCAACTGTATACTCATGTGCTGGTGTGCATACACAGGTAAGCAAATAAATAATTACCAAATTTTACCAAAAGGTGTAGACATAATAGTGCTCAATGTGGTTAGACAGAGTGAAGAAATATATATTAATAAATATACATATACCTACATTTGATGTGCAACGTAAGTTTTTTTGGTTAACCAACTTGTTGGGCACAAGATATAGCTTATTGTTTATTTAAAAAAAAAAGGAAGGGTTTGAATCCTATTCTTCTCCCCTCCACCAGCTATGGGCAAATAGCAGGACAGACTGGGTTCTATAGCCTTGGATGGCAACTGGTCTAGCAGAAGGACAACTCTGAATTTAAAACCTGTGGAGGGTCGTTTGGGTACCTTGTGGCATGTTGTGCACCAGTTGTGGTTGGTTTGCACAAAGTCTTCATCACTATAATCCACTCATATGTGCAAGTGTTTGGCTGTCAGTTCCTAGGAACTGAGTTGCTTGACACTCATACATTGAGAAATGAGAGGTGAGTCCAGTGTATATATATATATATATATATATATATATATATATATATATATATATATATATATACACACACACAAACACACACACACACAGAGGGTGCAATGGGTAAATTATTGCCATTTTATATTTCACAAATGCACATTGGTTGCTTTTAATTTTTTTGACTGAACAATCTAGTAGGGTCAGTTGTGCACCATCTGTGATTAAAAGAGCACCATGGCACAATTCACGCCACGAACAAACAGCATGCTGTACTGCTTGGCATTCATATTGGAAGCTCTTATACAGACATTTCAGGTGTCAATCTGAGGACAGTTTAAAGCATTTAGAAAGAATTGGATGAGTCTAATGGTGATTACAAAGATACGGCAGCTTGGAAAACACACTCTGATCAGAAAGGAACTCCAGAATTTGTTAGTGAGGGCCTCAGACTCAACATAAAGGCTGACATCAAGTGCCTTGAAGAGGTGGTGCTTCCCTATGTCAAGAGGTTGGCTGGTGGAAGACACTAATTCTGACAACAGGACTCTGTACTGTGCCACATAGGCAGGAGTATGCAGTCATGGCTGTCAGACATTTTCTGTAATCACATCACCCCTTATATCTGGTCACCTACCTCCACAGACTACAATGCTCTTGATTATGTATTGGGCACAGTTGAAAGAGAGACCAACAAAACTCCTTTTAACAACAAAGATGAACTGAAGCCAAGGATTATGCAACATTCACCGAATTAAACAAGGAGGCTGTCCAGAAGAGTTGCAGAAGATTTCAAAATCATCTGGGGGCCATGATGGAAGCCAATAGCAATTATATTGAATAAATTCATTCTTTAGTCTTTCAAGATATTTTTGTGTAATTTTAGTAAATATATCTGTTTAAATGCGACATTAGTGTCATTTTCATTTTTGTGTAATTTAGATGACAATTTATCCATCACTCACTCACTCTCTCTCTCGCTCTCTCT